>CAHIKZ030005555.1:8125000-8142500 GCA_903632075.3 Acanthosepion pharaonis
AAAATATATTGCTGGTAATATTTTATCTTGAAAAATTCATTGTTGGTAATAATTTCTTTTACAAAAATGTATTGCTAGTATTAAAACTTGGGAGCACCAGCAATTAAGAGATGATTTCACGCTCCTCAAGAGCTCCTGATCAGAGGATGTAGTTTATCGTCTTACCCATGACGCGGGTTTATTTTATCGTCTTACTCAGGACGTGGGCGTAGATTATCGTCTTATTCAGGACGTGGATGTAGCTTATCGTCTTACCCTGGACACGGACGTAGTTTATCGTCTTACCCAGGACACGGATGTAGCTTATCGTCTTACACAGGACACAGATGTAGCTTATCGTCTTACCCTGGACGCGGATGTAGTTTATCGTCTTGCCCAGGACGTGGACGTAGTTTATCGTCTTACCCAGGACGCAGAAGTAGGTTATCGTCTTACCCAGAACTTTCCAGGGACTCGGTTAAAATTCTCAACTCGAAACGGTGATTTTAAAGGAGTGAATTGATAGCTCCCCTCCCAACTGGTTTTGGATTTAGAGGTTTTCTTTTTATCAATGTTTGGTAGGGCCGAAAAGATCGATTCATCCTTTGCCGAAATGTGTGAGATAACGGACGTAAAGGTCTCCACCGGAATTTCAACTCGACCCTTTATCTCTACTACTATAGAGTCTCATCCTTACTCATTCATATTTTCCTATCTTCTTTGTGCCGTGTCCTGTCAGAAAGTAGGCGATCATGGCTCTCCACAACTTCCTGTTCTTTGTAGCTCTTAATACATTTTCTCTTTTTGTTATTTATCCTAAACCCGGTTCTGCCATCCATTTGCTCAGGTTTACTTATTTTTAAGCATTTCCCCCCTCAAGCAAGACTCCAGTGCCACTAGCATGAAGGGAGTTACAGAGGGTGAAACTGATGGAAAAGACTGAATATAGGGGGAAGTGAGGAAAAAATAAAAGATGAACGGGGTTCAAGTTGACAAAAGATGGCGATTGACGCTGCATTTAAATCTTTGAAGATTGTAGTTACCGGGGTAGCAAGTAAACGGAAGGGACTCCATAGACGAGAAATGTGATGAAAGAAATTGTTGGAGTATAAGTGGCGGTTGCATTTAACTATTTCGACAGTAAAATGATGGGACCTAAATGCCAATCTAGTAGCACGATTAAAATCATGTAGTCAGGACGCCAGAGTAAAAAGATCGTCAGAGCAGGTGCCATGAAAATATTTGTAAAAAAGACAGAGGGAAGTCACTTTGCGTCCGTGAGAAAAGGACTGAAGTCGAGATATCAAGTTAGGATAGATTACATTACAAATCCTTCTTTGGATTTTGTCAAGAACCTCAAGATAAATACCAAGAGCGCCAGACCAGATATGGCAGCACGGGGGGGGGTCATAGATTTATAAATGTGTAAGATGGACTCTGGCGAGAAAAATAAGAATGATGGTACATAATATCAAAATTGTTATCTACCCATATCTCTCACACTCATTTTATTTCTCTAGTTCAATGTGCTATGTCCATTCAAGACATGGAAAATCATAGCCATCAACAGTTACCCGAGTTTAATTGTTTCAAATATTCTTATACTGACTCGTTCAGTTAGCCTATTTCATTTAACCAACTGATCAACTCACGGTTACTCGTACCTATATTGATAAACGCATCACAATCAACCAAGATACAAATATTTTTTTAATCATTTTAACCTAAGAAAGGCAGAGATGCTAGTCGTATGCGGGGGTGGTTACATGGAGTGATAGTAAGTGAAAAGACGTATTATAGTGGGGATTGAAGAAAGTACAAAAGAGGAACGAGATTCAAGAAGATAGAAGATTGACGTTGCATTTAAAATTTTGAAGATTGTAGTTATTAGCGAGCAAGTAAACGGAAGTGAGTTCCATAAGCGGGAAATGTGAGAAAAGAAACAATTGGAGTAGAAGTGGCGGTTGCATTTAACTATTTCAACAGTAAAAGTGTGGGACCTAAATGCCAATCTAGTAGCACGATTAAATTCATGTATTCAGGGCGCCAGAGTAAAAAGCTCGTCAGAGCAGTTGCCATGAAAATGTTTGCAGAAAAGACAGAGGGAAGCTACATCGTGTTATGCGCTGTTTTCCTTTGTCCAGCTCACTTGCAATCTGTCCCTGTGAGTATCAGATTTTCCAACCTCTCTTTCCTCATTATGTGCTCTAGAAAATGTTCTGATGTTAAGTATAACTGTAGATTTTGAATTACTTGAATATACGCTCTTTAGCGCCAGAGGGCGTCGTCAGTGATGTTCTGAATTGGGCAGTTTCGTGTCTTTCAAACATCATACTCCCCTCACCAAATCGACCTCATAAGAGCTGATCAGTCTCTGATGTGCCCCCCCCCTATCTAAATTAACAGCCTGCAGATACTGACTTATATTAGGCAAACCCTACCCCTCTCTCAAGCATTTGATTGGAAGTTGACCAACAGCCAATCGCAATGGTGTGAACTCTATTTAAGTTGTTTACGGGGGATTTTTTTACTTTTTCTTCTTCTTGAATATGGTTCTACAGAAGGATGCTGAGAATGTTATAAACTGAACATGTGAGTAATGAGTAAGTTTTAAGGAAAATGGAAGCAAAAAGGACGCTTAGATTTAGAATCAGAATTAACCAGTTGAAATTTCTACGGAGCATAATGAGGGCTTGGAGAATTTGACACTCAGAGGACATACCAAAGGCAAGGGGACGAGCAGAAGAAAGTAGAGCGTACCCTACCTCGCCATCTTGTGTAAATGAATAGGCAGTGGGAAAGATGGTGAAAAAAAAACTTATTAAGAGCTAAAAGGATAGAAAATTGTGGAGAGCCATGATCTCCCTGGTCCTGAAGGGACACGGTATATCGAAGGAGATCTGATTATCTGTCGATATATACATGCATATATATATATATATATATATATATATATATATATATATATATATATATATATATATAATAAAAATCATCGTGTCAGTTATTGGATATATAATTTACTTGTTCTTTATATATAAAATATAATTTACCGTTTTTTTCCGAAGTTTTTCAATAGATTGATATGTAAAAATCATTTTGTATCCAGGACGTTTTGCTCAGTGAATTCTATTGTAGAGGCCCAATTTCTATGGAAGAGAGAAATTGGTGAGAATCGAACTCACTGTCACGTGTTAATTGTTTAAAATGATATTAATAAATCTTTGAGTCCTGTCACTGGATAATGATAAATGGTTCCCGGTATGCACGTTTCGAGGTGGTGTAATGATTAACAATCTAGTCTTAGTAGATCAATTACGAGTGAGTTCGATCACCGTTGTAGGTTTAATCCTTTTGGCCCTGATCGACAGCTAAGCTACGTTGAGTCAATCTCTATATATGTAGTTATTTTCCAAGCATAGCTTAGATATGGCACAAGACCGAAAGTATTGAACTCACTGCCCAGTCGTAATTGTTCTAGCGAGATAAGCTTGCTAATCATTACACCACCTCGAGGTGCCTCAATCGCGCTATATATATATATATCATCTTTGTTATAACGTTTCGGTCGTTGTACGCTCCGGCCTTCTTTAGGTGGTTGGAATGTCGAACTTATTTCGCTCACTTGGGTAAACTGTTCTAGTTCTATGTGTCATGTCTAATGGATTTCAGTTATCAGTTATCTCCTGTTAATTTCACTCTGAAAGTTCTCCACTGCCTTAGGCGGGTATTGAACTCACACTCTTTGAGTCCTGTCACTGGATCTAACCAACGTCTATATCCACTGTGCCATGTGTCCTTGTGTTCACAAATATAGACAGATATTTATAGCTGTTTTCTTTCTGGTGTTATTAAAACATGTATGAAGCATTTGGAAGAAGTATTTATAAAGAAGTACATCTGTTTATCTTTATTTTTATGGGTAATTGGAATGTGATTGGAATGTCGAACTGAACCCTTTATCTGATTAGTTAAGAATGAACAAAAATATATATGATTGGGTAGGAATATTACTTTACTGAGAACGTTCAAAATTCCAATGATTTTTCTATGCCGGCCAATGCTATAACCACAAACATTCAGATGCCAACAGGATAAGTACACTATTGTAGAACTTTGAAAATATTCAGAATGGTTTCCCTTCGCTCTTAGCGAGGATTGCATAACTTTTTGACTTGAAAGAAGAATTAAAAAAATGGGTTATGATGAAATGTGGCTGATAAATTAAGATATTTGCCACATCAAAGGAATTGTTCAAATGTAGGTTTTATCTTTCAGCTGTAGGAGAAATGTTGGAGTTGGAAGATGATGTCATCTGACAGGATTTGTCAAACGCACCATTAAAAGTAAGAATGAAATCTTAAATGGATGCGATTGAATTGAGAAATGTGGTTTGAGAGGAGAATGGAGAAAAAGGAAGCAGAATAGCCCACGTACAACAATTATATGATGCAAATAGGTCGACAGGCAGAGTCTAAGTTTTAAACTGACTTACATACAGATTAACGCAAAAGGCAGCGAGATATAAACTCAGTTTTACACACACATTCACATGTGCACACAGACACACACACAGACTGCGCGCAGAGACACACACACACATGCAAGCGCGCACGCACGCACGCAAAGACATTGATACTCACAGACGCATATATAGGTTGATATAAACAGTATGGATATAGAATTTGTGTAGAAAATATTCAACGGAAATATATTAAAATTCAGCAATGCCTGCTGAAATACCTCTTAATTGCTGTTGTTCTGAGGTCCAAGATAGGAGGGTCTCAAATACGGGTAAATAGTTAACCTCCAAACTGGGCTCAAAACACCCAGTTATGTGACATCCGTGATACACGCTTAAGCGATCATGTATCTTTTGATACATGACTGACGCAGCAGATTTTTTCCCGCAGTAAGTTGCCATTACTTTCTGCGGTAGACCAGTTACCACCCAAGGCTATAGAACCCGGTCTGTCCTGCTACTTACCTATAGCTGGAGGGAAAAGAAGAGGATTCATGCCTTTCCCAAGGATATCAGCAGGTAAGTGAATGTAATGGATTCAACTGGAATTCGAACTCGGCTCTCCGATTCCGCAATCCGAGCCGCTATCCATTACTCCACCGTTAAATAATTCCATAACTTAAATGATGGACATATGTATTGTGGACAAACAGACCATGGGAAATCTCTTTCCCTTTCATGTTGCTTATTCAAAAATGAATAAATTGTACGAAGGCAGAGATTGTTCTCGTCGTTTCGATCACAAGCTGACCTCGCCACACCATTGGACATATGGCAACAGTAGGCATATAGTTACAGTTACAATTGCATGTAGTTCTGTTAATAGTAGACAACCCATAGTCCGCGTTGAAAGTATTGGGACTATATTTGCGCGGATTTGTAGCTGTGGACACTTTGGGGCTTGTAATTCCAGAGCGTTGATCTTGATTGGTTCGACCACGTGGACAACCATTAATTAATTAATTAATTAATTAATTAATTAATTAATCTATCTATTCATCTATCTATCTATCTATCTATCTATCTATCTATCTATCTATCTATCTATCTATCTATTTTATCTTTGTATGTATGTATGTATCTATGTATGAATGTATTTTAGTATTATATGCATGTATCTATCTATTTATTTTAGCTTTGTATGTATATATGTATGTATGTATGTATGTATGTATATATGTATGTATCTATCTATCCATTTATTTATCTATTTTAGTTTTGTATGTATGTATGTATTTATCTATCTATTTTAGTTTTGTATGTATGAATGTATCTATCTTACTTTCGTATCTATCTATCTCTCTATCTTACTTTCGTATCTATCTTACTTTCGTATCTATCTATCTATCTATCTATCTATCTATCTATCTATCTATCTATCTATCTATCTATCCCCACTTTTTTATCATTCCCGACAAAATGAAAAAAAAAAACAACATAATTTTATCATCTATCTATCTATCTATCTATCTATCTATCTATCTATCTATCTATCTATCTATCTATCTATCTATCTCCACTTGTTTTATCACTCCCAACAAAATTAAAAAAAACAACAACATAATTTTAATGTAATATATACTACATTTATTCCATGGCGTTTTTTTCTGTAAAACATTTTCTTGACATCTAGCCTAAATAAATGAAACCACGTAATATGAGTGTAGGTAAATATCCTTTTACAGACCAACGCTATAATTTCAGAGTTATGGAATTGGCTACAAACAATTGTTCTATTATATTATTTTCGCCATAAATGCCTGGAATAAAATGGACGACGATTGTTGTGTATTTATTCATATTGCCTCTATCTTTTTCGGCTGGCCGGTTCGGATTAGCAACGAGAAGGCTAAATCCAACGTTGATCTTTGGACCGAGTTCTTTTTTCCCATCCGTTGGCAATCTTCTAACGCCAACAGACATGGCGGCTAGTGGAGATTCAATGAAATTGCAACCTTTTTTTATAACAATAAAAGATTAGAAACCGTCATTTTGAATGCCAAAAATGGAGGCGAATACGAGATAAAATAAGAGATGATTATATATAGGGAAGTGTTTGACACTAATATAATAAAATAAGAGAAAGAAAGAAAGAAAGAGAGAGAGAGAGAGACCTAAGGACAATAGAAAAAAAGAGAGTGAGAGTGATATAGACAAAAAAGAGAAAACATAGACACAAACAGTGAAAGAAAGAAAATAAAATGTTGAGAAAACGAGAGAAAGTAGACAATAATATTTAAAGAAAGAAAGTAACAAAAAAAGAAATCAGAAAGAGTGGGTAAAAAAGAGGACGATAAAGAAAAAGCGAAAGAGGGAGAGATACAAAAGAGAAAGAATTGGAGGTAAAGTGAAAAGAAAAAAAAAGACAAAAAGAAAAAAATTGGAACGAAAGAAAATAAATTTAAAATTAAAATAATTACACAAAGACATTTTTTTTAAATTTCTTCTCATAAAACAGATTATCAGTGAATCAAAGAGGAGGACAAATCTGTTCGATTTGACTGCCTGAGTTAAAATGTAGATTAAAATTGATCTATAAACACAATCTAATTATTGCAATTTCAAACTGTTTAATTTCAAAGTTAGATTTAATTAGGCGAAATCGACGTTAAAGAATTTTAAAATATGATATATGTGTGTTTGGGGGGGGGGGTAAATAGCAGATTAAGGATTGGATTTGTATTGGATGATTCAAGACGAAATTGTTCGATAGTAAACGAATTTGAACAGATTTAGATAGAAATGTATAAAGAGATCTTGATTGATGTCAGAAACTGCAATAGATATAATTAGTTAGAAGGATATATAGACATGTATAATACAGAGATAAAGATAGGCAGCGAAGAATGCTAGATAGATAGATAGATAGATAGATAGATAGATAGATAGATAGATAATGAACAGGCAGAGATAGATAGAGATAGATAGATAGATAGATAGATAGATAGATAGATAGATAGATAATGAACAGGCAGAGATAGATAGATAGATAGATAGATAGATAGATAGATAGATAGATAGATAGATAGATAGATAGATAAAGAGATCGATAGTAACCAGACCGAGATAGATAAATAGATTGATAAGGAACAGACTGATATATATATATATATATATATATATATATATATATTTATATATATATATATATATATATATATATATATATATATATATATAGAGAGAGAGAGAGAGAGAGACAGACAGATAGAAAAGGGACAAACAGATAGAGAAATATATATATATATATATATATATATATATATATATATATATATATATATATATGTAATGAACAAACTGAGATAGATAGATAGATAATGACCAGACCGAGATAGATAAATAGATTGATAAGGAACAGACTCAGATAGAAAAATATATATATATATATATATATATATAGAGAGAGAGAGAGAGAGAGAGAGAGAGTGTGAGAGACAGACAGACAGACAGTTAGAAAAGGGACAGACAGACAGATAAATAGAGAAGTATATATATATATATATATATATATATATATATATATATGTAATGAACAAACTGAGATAGATAGATAGATAGATAGATAGATAGATAGATAGATAGATAGATAGATAGATAGATAGATAGATTGAATGAATGAATGAATGAAGTATGTAGGTAATGCTAGGCATCAAGAAACTGATCCACTCAAGTAAAAATAATGCGGTTTATATATATATATATATATATATATATATATATATATATATATATATATATGTGTGTGTGTGTGTAATTTTATAACATTGTGTCCGATTTTCATGGTTCAGTTACGAGTCAGACATAGTTGAATGTTGATGTCTTGTCTAAAGGTGAATGCCTTTACAGCGACAAAAAAAAAAACAGAAGAAAAAATTAAGAAGGTTTATTTTATTCGGTTCTTCAGACGGTCAAAAGTTGTTTGGCAGATTTTCGTTTGGTTGATTTTGACCTAAACGATTAACCAGTCTCCGGGCGACCTTCAGACGTCGATGAAAACGGCTGCTGTTTGCTTTAGTGGAAAAGAAACCGAAGATTACGACGGAAAAGATCTGCTAATTGTTTGAAAATCGATATCTCATGTGACTTTCGCCATTTGAAAAAAAAAAAATCATGAAAAACGATCGATTTTCGCAGATCAAAAAAGGTGGTATCGTTCATCACGACAACACAACCCCACATTAAAGAGTTGATATGGGAAACATTCTAGAACAAACCTTATACACCCTTATGCAAATTAATTGAAACAAAACAAATAATTCCGTTATTATTTACTTTTTTTGTATTTTCCCAATGTAAAACGACAGAGTACACATGTTAGTAATTTGTATGTCCATTCTACGAAGTCGTTCCTTGCAGACTGACCACAAGATTCTCCATTGGATATAAATCAGTAGAATTTCCCGCCCACTCTATACTACTTTGATTTGCTCATTGGTAATTCTTGCCAGTGTGTTTGTGCAGCGTTACAAGTTGCGCATCCGTTTTGAATTTCTTGTCTAAGGGCCGCAAATGTACATTGTTGACAGACATCCGATAGCCTCAAGTCAAGATCGAAACCCAAACGATTCGGTATCAATCGGACGTTTTTCCTTTGAGCTATTAGTTCACGACAGAGAAGAACGTGAATTTTTACGTATTTACTTTTTAGAATAAACACACCAATGACTCGAATGATATATATATATATATATATATATATATATATATATATATATATATATATATATATATATATATATATATATATATATATATATATATATATATATATATATATATATATATATATATATATATATATATATATGTAAAGCCCTTTTCGTAAGGTGTGGGCTGTACTTGTCAGAACAATTTTCTGTATCTCTTTGAGGCATGGACTTCCAGGAACCCTTCAATTAGTCTACTGGAATCTTTTTCCAACCAGTCCTACGGCTCCAATATTATTATTCTTTCACTTCTTTTTCTTTCTTCTTTCAAAAATTGCTAAATATATTACACACACACACACACACACACACACATATATATATATATATTTGTGTAGTAGATAGATAAACAAACTAAACTGAGGCAGTCAGATGAGACAAATTAAGGGGCTTTAATATACATTTAAGCAGTTTGGAATCGACTAAAACGAAGGAAATGAATCATTTCGAATATCGTTTTATGTGAATATTTTTCGGAGTCAGAATATTTTTTCATTAACTTGCTGAAAAAAAGTCACCAAGTTATTAGGAAAATTACTTTCATATATTGGTAGATCGATGATATATGATTACAAATCACAGACGTTTCCTATTTGTTCACGCAGCCATACATCCTCCAATAATCAATATAGCCTATTATCCTCCAGTGGACGAGAAGAAACGATATTTTGATATTTGCTGGATGAATTCATTATATTATCCCTTTTATAATTTCTATTTGATTCATAAGTTCATCAAGTTACTTTCATTTTTATTACAACTCTATTAGTCTATCTGGTGCGCGCGCACGCACGCACACACACACATACACACACACAATGTGATCCGCATTCTTTTTACTTGTGTGGTTCAGTTTCTTGATGTCGAGTATTCCCAAGTTCATTCTATCTATCTATCTATCTATCTATCTATCTATCTATCTATCTATCTATCTATCTATCTATCTCACTCTGTTCATGTCTATCTATCTATTCATTCATTCATCTATCTATCTATCTATCTATCTATCTCGGTTTGTTCATATCTATCGAGTATTCCCAAGTGCTTCCTATCTATCTATCTATCTATCTATCTATTTCAATTCGAAGGTGTGCTGAACATTACTTTGTTCGATTAAGAAAGGATTTTCATAAAATACTGACGGTCAGTCATTTATTGGAATTGATTCGATCTATCTATCTATCTATCTATCTATCTATCTATCTATCTATCTATGTATATATCTATGTATCTATCAATGAAAATTACTGAATCCTATTTATTTAAATATACTCATCATCTTCGCATACGTTTTGATTAAATACATATTTCGCCATGATTTTAAAGAACTACTTTTTGTTTTTAAAGATTATTGGATTTTTATTTCCACGACAAACGCTCTTTCTACATAAATGAATAAATTTTAAACAGTATAATTATGTCAAAGATGCGCGTTCGTATATCGGGGCCTGCATGCGTGGGTCTGTAATAACTTTGTCTAATCAAAAAGTCTAAAGAAAACCCGACACTTATCTTTCTTTATAGAACCCTCACCCACCCTGTAATCTTTGCAAAATGTTTTTTCTTAAGATAATGACAAATCTAATTTTCTTTTGCATGTATAAGAAAACAAAATATTTTTCTCTATAGCATCGGTCCGTGCCAAATGTCAAATCAGATACCATTAAGGCAAACTGATAAAAAAGAATAAATGACCAACTCTGATACAGAATCCAGAAAAGCGATTTCTTGCAAAATCCATGGAAAAAGAAACCACTTTCTCTCCTTCCGCCACTTCGCTGGTCACTTGATGGCCGAGCGCCATCCACTGAATCCGAGTAGAAAGTGTTCGCAGAATAGAATGATTATATAAGAGTAATTTGTGCGGAACTTGCGAATTTCTTTTCCCCGGTCCGTTGAGAGCAAAAGTCAAGAGACACGACCTTGGCATAGAAAAGTTGATGGCCGGGAAAGAAAGCGGTGGACGACGCTCGATTATAATTTCAAGTGGAGTATAAAAAGTCCCTGAAAGGTGCACTTGCATCGATCGATATATTGTTCTCTCCAGATGAGACAAATGGGAAAATCATACACACATAGGCAAACATGTCACGAGGATAACTGATTGCACATTAATGCAACAGATTTTACGGTATTCCAGTTAGTCTGTCTGTGTGTCTGTCATGTTTTGTTACTAATATTAATATTGGGTTAGTCAATATTTTGTACTGTTTCTGATATCAGATAGCATTTAGGCTGATATCAGATAGCATTTAGGCTGATTGTTTTGTTTGAAATTTTCTACAAATAAATAGTACCAGTAAAAAATATTATGACAGCTTTCGTAACGGTCATAATATTTTTTTAAAATGCCATATCGCTTCAGAACGTCATGTCTTTCAACGGATTCCTTATCTTTGTTATGTATAAATTGACATAACTTATTTTGAAAGATATGGGAATGGTTTCCCGACACTTCCTCCATAGTCTTTTATTCAGTGTAGGAGGCACGGTGGAGTAATGGATAGCGGCGCGGATTGAAGAATCGGGGAGCCGAGTTCGAATTCCAGTCGAATCCATTGCATTCACTTACATGCTAATACCCTTGGTAAAGGTATGAATCCTCTTCTTATCGCTCCTCCAGCTATGGGAAATAACAGGACAATTTGGGTTCTATAGACTTGGATGGCAACTGTTCTACCACAGAAAGAAATGGCAACCTACTCACTTCCATGCTAATACCTTGGGAAAGGTATGAATTGTCTTCTTTCCCCCCCCCACCTATAGCAGAATAGACCGAGTTCTATAGCCTTGGATGGCAACTGGTCTACCGCAGAAAGAAACGACAACCTGCTGTGGGAAAATATCTGCCTCGTCAGTCATGTTCAATTTCATGCTAATAACTTTGGGAAGGATGAATTATCTTCTTCAAATAGCAGGATAGAGCGGGTTCTATAGCCTTTGATACCAACTGGTCTACCGCAGAAAGAAATCACTGGGTTATTTAATGTCGACAACATTTTTAGGATATATTCATATGAATAGAATATGTATTGTTTGATTTAAATTGGTTTGGTTTATTTTGTTTTACGGCACATCAACCTCATTGTGCTACTTAATGTTGGCAAACACTTTTATTGCTGGTAATATTTTGTTTTTCAAAAATCTGTTTCTGGCAATATATTTCCTTCAACATTGTATTGCTGGTAATAATGTTTTTCAAAAAAGTATTGCTGGTAATAGTTAACTATTTCCCCATAGCTGGGACCTAACAGGTGCTACCACCCCGGGTCAGGGTGGACCTGGGAATATCAGCAATTAAGAGGTGGTTCCACGCTCCTCAAAACCTCCTGATCAGAGGCCTTGCTGCTGGACGTAATTTAACGTCTTACTCAGGACACGGATGTAGGTTAACGTCTTACCCAGGACGATCTTTGGGTGTAGTTGTAGATTGAGGAAACGGTAAATGATGAATGAGATTGAGGTTTCAAGATGGCGACTGACGTTGCATATAATGCGTTGAAGTTTGTTGTTATCAAGGAAGCAAATAAATCGAAGAGAGTTCCACAGTCGAAAAGTGCAAGAAAAAAAACTTTTGGAGTAGAGGTGTCAGGTACATTTAACTCTTTCAACAGTAAAAGGGTGGGAGCCTAGATGTCAATCTAGTAGAACGCTTCAATTCATGTAGTCGGTAAAGAGGAAAAAAGTTCGTCAGAGCAATTGTCATGAAAATATTTTTAGAAAAGAAAGAGGGAAGCCCTATCACCTCTGTGAGAAAGTGATTGAAATCGAAATGCCAGGTCAGGATCTATTATATTGCAGATCCTTCTGTCGGTTTTGCCAAGAACCAGGCGATGCAATGCAGGAGCCACCAGACCAAATATGGTAAATATATATATATATATTCGCACTACATAGGGAGAACGATGCAAAGGCTGGATGTTAGAATAAAACAACACGTTCCAGCGAAAATCCGAAACCTTATGTGCACTCCCTCGGATATTTTGACCAATACATACGGGTCTTCCATAGCAGAACATCTTATAAATAGCCATAATTGTGCTGTTAGTTTGAGTGGTGACGCTTTTACCATCCTTAGCAAGTCCCATTCAGAATATAGATGGCCTCCAACACTTTTAGGTGGTAATTTTAGGTGGTAATTAAATCCTTCTCTATGTAAACAGGACTTTGTATTAGGCCTCCAAATAATTAACATTTAAATTTATTTTTCTCTCTCACCCCAATATACTTTATCAACTATTCCTTTTTTTTTACATAATTTAGTCTACTTACCTCAATTTTGCTCTGTTGAGCGAGGTACGAAACCGGTTAGCTAGCCCGTTTTTAATTTTTAATTTTTATTATCATGAGTGGTAATAATAAAACTAATTTTTGTCTGTTTATGGCAGCGATATATATATCACTGCCATAAACAGACAAAAATTAGTATATATTGAAGACATTTTTATGTTTAACGTTCTTTTTTATAGATACAAGTATTTAATGAAATGCTCTGTTTATAATAAACAGTATTAAATAACATTTACCGGCATAGAAAATATTCGTTCTTTGACAGGATTCGAACCTGCATCCTATACGGAACCGTCATTTACGCTGAAGTGTTGACTTCAATGTTCACTTTCATATATATATATATATATATATATATATATATATATATATATATATATATATATATATATATATATATATATATATATATATATATATATATATATATATATATATATATATATATATATATATATATATATATATAACGGAGATAATGTAACATAGTTTAGACAAGGACAATATTTGAAACTAAACAAACAAGATAATGAACCCTGAGAGTATCTCATAAAAACAAATAAATCATTACACTATTAAGGCACATATCAACCCAAGTAAATGTAATAGTATCTCGGACTGTCTCTCTGTCAATCTATCTATCTTTAAATTTCCCTATCTGAGGCCAAACTGAATTCAAATTTATAGACAAATTAAGATCCCGAACGTTGATTTTATAGTAAACATCATCCACGCCTTTGTAAATTTCAGCCGCTTGATCTTTTTTAACCCACTTGGTGTACATTTACATATTTGTAAAATGTCGGGTAACTGTGTTATTATCCCGTGTTACAGGCACATAATTCGACAAGTACATCTATCTATTTATTTATCTATCTATCTGCATGCACACACATACACAAAAACACACACATATACATACATCTATATATATATATATATATATATATATAATAGCCAATATGTTCTTCCTATTCAACATTTTCTTTTTCTTCTAAAAGGAGACAGATTGACATGCACTTATACGCATGCGCGCGTGGAAATTCCCGCACATAAATTTTCAGTTCTGAGTTTTATGCTTACGCCAGGGATTTTTGTTCAGTTTGCTTTGGTTTACGAACAAAGATAAAAAAGTAACCTTTCTATTTTAATCTCTTTTTCCTTTGAAGGAAAAATTGTCGGGTTTTAATCCTGCCTTGAGTTATTTGCCATTTCTTGAGCCCCTCAACATCGAATAAAATTTTTGGGCGGCCATTGAACTAACTCTCGTTACGGTGTAAGATTTCCAATGAAATCGCGTAAACTACCGTCGAAACTTATGGTTGACTGCGTGTAGGAACTTCTTTAATTGGCGGCCATATTTAACACTGTTTGCTATATTTTTTTTTAAAACTTTTTTTTCTCTTCTTAAAGCAAAGAAGTCGTTTTTGGATAATGTTTTATTTTTTCTCTCCTTTTTTTTTAAATTATTGCTTTCTTGTTTTTGACTTTCCATTGCGCGGTATTTTGTTGTTGCTATTTTCTACATTAGCAAAGATCTTTTGATCGTTCAGCGTTAGCAGCAGCTTACAAGGACTTTTCTTAAAGCTTTAGATCGTCATAAATACACAGATAGGTTTGGAAGCTTGCATATAAGATTAAAAACACAGCTTAAATCATGAAAGCACATATACACAACATCCAGAAACGGATCATTAGTTAGCATCTCTGAATATCTCTGTCAACCTCTCTTTTTTCACACCCACCCAGCCATGCACACGCATAGATAACATGAAAGCGTATGTAAAGACGGAACGAACTTTGGAATTCGTCTAATATTACTTGTTTATTTCATGCTAATTTTTTATACTAGCGTTCACCCAAGACAAGGCTCGAGAGCCAATGTAGGTAGAGGCTATTAAAATGGGTATGTTGAATGAGATCTGTGATATGAATGAAAGAGGAGTAGGTGGGAAGAATAGTTTATCAGGATAAGACAATTAATCTTGTTTGAAGAGCTTTAAATTTTAGTATTTATTGGAAGAGTCTACGTGGCATTCTGTTTTACGAAGAAGTAGTTTTGAGGAAATAATCTACAATACTGGGGAAACGAGAGTGATTCAACTCTGTGGAAATATCATAGCGTGTCCCAGTTGTAATAGTTTGAATTAATGGAAATTATAGAATGGAGTTCATCTAATATTTGCCATGGAGAATATTAATCTCGTAGCGTTTTGTAAAAGGGAAGAGTTTACAAAGTGGAGAATAAGTCTTGTCGGACAAAACCTCATGATTTTGATCTTTATCTGCAAAGTGAAGATTGTGCAGCTCCAGCCCAGATATGGCAGCAATACACCATGTTTGATCTAATTTGACTCTTCTAAAGATAAAGTGTGACGGAAGCGTCTGAAGCAATTTTCCAGACACTTATTCCTGTGAAAGGCATGAATCCATATCTCCTTGAACTATATTGTTTGCTAGATATCAGAGATAGAGCGTGTGTACATATAAAAGTGAACATACAATCAACACTTAGAGGCGACAGTCTGTTTCATGCTAGACGCAATCGTCAGACCACGAATGCTGTTATTTTTCTCGGTTATTTGTATATACAGTTCAGTGGTGAATTGTGGGTAGTCTATTTTGGCGGTTATTTTACCGGAAGTCGTTTATTTGTTTATTTATTTATTTGGGTTAAATTATTTTGCTTGTTTTTATTTTTTATTTTTATTTTTATTTCTTATCTTATATATTTATTTATTTTTATTTTTATTAGCTTATATCGCTTATTTAATAATTTTGTTTTGGTTTGGGAAGATAATTAAAGCTATTTATTCAATTTTGGGGTTGATTGTTGTAGTTTATTCTAACTATTATTTCGCAGGAGAAGTTTTTTTATATATATATATATATATATATATATATATATTGATGCATGTTTCATTAAATAATATATGCCTATTTATTTTATTGATAGATATTTTTTAATCCTCTCTAAGTTTCGGTTTACATGTTTTTCATTATCCCATGCGTAATTTCCTCCAGTTGATCCGGGGGTAGTCAGCATTTTGTTTATCGTAGATGTCCTGTTTGTTGCTGTTAAGGGTGTTCAATTTTTCTTGGCTATTTCAATTTGCCACTTCTCAAGGCTACATTTATAATTGCAAGTTTTCATAGTTTGGTGGGCTGCTGGATCATGTAATTTAAATTGAGTGTATTTAGGTAGTTTTTTTTTCATTGATTCATGTTTCATTAAATAATATGCACAAATATTTTTATCCTATTCAAGCTTTAATGAACTGTATAAAAAAATATATATATATATATATATATATATATATATATATATATATATATATATATATATATATATATATATATATATATATATATAAAGGTTTTCTCATGTCGTTGAGGACATTGGCCTGAATTTAGTAAAAGACGCATAAGTCATGAAAAAATAGATATATTTGAGAAAATACTGGCATGAATTATCTTTATCGATGCATGTGTTGGTGGATAATAATTGTTTAGTGTATATATATATATATATATATATATATATATATATCAATTTCCAAGAGGGTAGAATCCAGGTAGAACTTAATGTTTAGGACAGAGTAAGATTTTTAGTTTTTTATATATATATATATATATATATATATATATATATATATATATATATATATATATATATATATATATAATATAAATTATTATTATTATAATAGATTATGATGAAAACATGTTGAAATTTACACAAAAGCGTCAGAATTAAAATACTTATAGGTGTGTCTTGATTAATCAACACTATATTTGAGATTTCATATGCTCCGGTTTATCATGGAATGAAAAATAATTTGCCGTCCCCCCACCTCCAACCTTTGAACTTACTTTTTCATTTTGCGTATATCTGATATTAAATTGGTTAATAATGACATACCCACAAGTCTATTTTTAATTCTGATATTATGTCCCCGGCACCTTTAACTTCCGGAAAAGAGGTAAAACTTCGTTTTTA
>CAHIKZ030005555.1:8147500-8180000 GCA_903632075.3 Acanthosepion pharaonis
GTATGTCAAGCAGAAAGAGAGAGAGAGAGAGAGAGAGAGAGAAAGAAAGAGAGAGAGTGTGAAAAATGTGTGCGTCTCTGTGTATGATAGATAAAGAGAGAAAAAGAAAAATCTACAAGGTGCTCCAAGATTTTTTTAATAAGTTTAAAAACGAAAAGAGTTAAAAAAGAAAGCAACCATTTATTTTTTTTTTTATTGCCAAGACTTGATTTGTAAAATTAAGTTTGGATTCAATTTTTTTTTTTTAAGTTCTTTTCTGGAGAAAAGAACAAAAGCTACAAAATAAAAATAAAGAAAAAAAAATTAAATATGAAAAATTGAAGAAGAAATACATTAGTATAATGTGAAACCTAAAACTGTAATGTGAAAAATATTTGAATAATATAAAAAAAAAAAAACCGAAAGAAGGAAGAAAGAAAGAAAACGACCTTATGAAGCTGATAAGAACTGAACCGCGTTTCTGTCTGAGTTGGAAAGAAAAAGAAAGGTGAAGATTTAAAAGAAATATCTGGAAAAATAATAAAAATTAATGCAAAATGCCTCGTGTTTGTTGTTTTGATTCTTCTCTTTAATATGGGATTTCACAGTAGAATATTATCTATCTATCTATCTATCTATCTATCTATCTTACTCTATACATATTTATGTCTCAGTTTATTCATATCAATCTGCCAATCTCTCTATCTGGGTCTATTCCTATCTATTTATCTGCGTCTGTTTCTATCTATCTATCTATCTATCTATCTATCTATCTATCTTACTCTATTCATATTTATGTCTCAGTTTATTCATATCAATCTATCTATGTCTCTATCTATATCTCTATCTGGGTCTATTCCTATCTATCTATCTATCTATCTATCTATCTATCTATCTATCTATCTCTGATCATTATTTCTTTCTACTGAGATCAGTTTCTGATATCTGGTGTGAAACAAAGCTTTGCAATTCTCTGTAGAAGATTTATACAGGAACTCATCGAATTATCCAACAATATGATTATCCCAAAACAAAAACTGAAGCAAAAAACCTTTTGTTTAACTCAGCAAAATCTTATTCATAAATTAACTCTTCATAAAATTATGTGTATGAATACTTCAATTTAACTACTTCTTGGCGAAGTTATTTAAATGGGAATCAGGATTCCTACCTCAGACCAGCCTTACTATATCCTATGTTCAAAGCATCGCTCCTCGGACAACTGACTAGGAGCAGTTGAATATCTGTGTGATCAATGACGGTCGAGATCACGGCATCAATCACTTGTCCATCTGATATGTCTGGTTCTCTTAGCGTGATAAAGACTGAAAGAAAAAAAAATACAGAAAATACCTTGTTTATTAGATAATAACAATTTCCAATGTTGATTACTTTGCCCATAAATCGCTCACGTTTTTAAAATATCATTTATATGATAATTAATTGCAAATAACTGAAACGAATCACTTCGTAATTTACATTTAAAAATTTAAAGTTAAATTTTCTTGCATTCTTACTAATCCGTAACTAGTCTAGTGGTAAATGATTTTTAGCATATAAAATTGTCTATAGAAACGCTGCGTCTATGTATGTTTAATAAAGTGTTGAAAAAAAAAACTCGAGGGATTGAAAATTAAAGAAAAACGTTAATAATTCTGTATAAAATAATTTACAGGAAATAATAATAAGCTTATTTTGCAAAAAAGAAAACCAAAAAACAATCATATAAAAATGTAAAAAGATACAATCATATTTCTTTATACAAAACTTTTTTTTTATACAGCAATCGCGTTTCCTATTCCTCAATCCAGAGCCAAACAAAAACTTGGTGAGTTGAGTTACTAAAGGGAAATAACTGAAACTGTGATATCCGGAAGAGGCGTGGCAAGTGGAAGTAGAACAATTTACCGCGGTGGACGAAATAAAGGTTTCGATTCGAAATTCTAATCAACTGAAGAAGACGGGATTGTACAACGGCTGAAACGTAGTGAATATGACAACAGAGATCAGAACAACAATCTAAATAGTGCAAATAGTTACAATACCTCATTTCAGAAATATAGACAGAAATACAACGAAAGATACAAAAATCGGATCAGTAATACCGGGGTGAACACGAACGTAGATCATAGATTATTTTATTTCCTTTGGTTTCAGGTGTATACTCATTTCTTTCCGGGTCCCGACCAGAGATCTAACGTCTGAAATGATATCATAACTTTTTCATTGAGTAGTTTGAAAAAAAAAATCGCGCATATTTTATATAGATAAAGCTCTTCATAAGGTGTGGGCTGTATTTGTGAGTACAATTTTTTTGTATTACTTTAAAGCATGGGATACCAGGGATTCCTTCAATGAGTCTACTGGAAATTTTTCCAATAAATCCAAGGGGTCCAACTACAACTAGACTTGTTAATGTCTTCATGCGCCACATGTTTGAGATTTCGATTTCAAGGACCTTGTATTTTGGTAGGTTTTTTTTTTTGAAAATCTTCAGATACATTGCAGTCCATAGAGACAGCCATGTCAATAAGGAGGCATATTTTTTCTTTGCGGTCTCTAGTCACGATGTCAGGGCGATCAGCTTTGATTGTCTTGCCAGTGCGTATTGTAAAGTTATTATTATTATTATTATTATTATCAAATTGCAATGTTTTTATACTATTTTCTGCTCAATACAAAGTCCAAAGACTACTCAAGGTAGAGGTTTTCTTAATTAAATAGTTGTAAGAAGATAAAAAGAAAGAAATAAGACGTGCAGATGACGAAGATATATAGGATTGATAACGGATGGCACTGGAAATGGTCTTAGTAACGGGGAAGCATCCCCTCGGAAGCCTGTCCCATAGAGCAGAGGCTCTTGGGAAGAAGCTGTCTGAGTGGAACATCTTTCCTAGCAACAGGATCCAAAAACGATGAAGATGAGTCAGCCCTGTGTTCGCGGTATGACGACTTCTACTTGTAAAAACACGAGCTACTGGAATTAGCGCGTCTGGACATATGTCAAGAAAATAATGAGAGATTAGCGAGATTCTAACAATGTGACTTCTGTGAAAAAATGCTTTGTAGGGTGGAAAATTATCACCCACATGGCCGCGTAAACGCTTTTTCAATCATCTCATGGCAATAATACTCCATATTTGATCTGATCTAACTATTGTAAAAACAATTTGACAGAAGTCAGGTACTTTCTGGACCGGTACAAGGAACTGACCATTTGTCCGCTATCTTTAACCATAATTAGTATATACAAGGCAGGGGTCGTCAAACTACACACGCGTGCCACACGTGACACGCCAAGCAATTTCCAATGGCACGCAGCCGCAAATGACATCACGAAGTCCGAACCAAAAACTACTACAAGCAAAGATATTTAGCTGTTTCAAAACTGCTCACTCGTTGTACTCCCATTAATAATAAAAACTTTAAAAAAAATTAAAAACAGTTTATTTCTATTAATGTGGTTTGCAGATTATGTATATATTACTATATAAAAATATATTAACATATATTGTAGAATATTGCAGGTGAGGATTTTTTTTTGTTCGTGAAATGTAAACATTTGAACACAGATTCTGTTGTTAAGTCAGTCATACTTTTTCCACAACCAGACTTTTATTTCTTATTTTTATTTTATAGAATTATAGAATAGCGTTTCAAACAGTCGTACATTTGCTTTCGTTTTATGTTGATTTGTTGAAAACATTTTCTAGATCAGGGATCGGTAACCTACGACACGCGTGCCACACGTGGCACCCCAAGCAATTTTCAATGTCACGCAGCCGCAAATGACATCCCAAAGTCCGAATCAATAACTACTACAATGCAAAGAAGATATTTAGCTGTTTCAATTTTAATATATACTAAAGTATATATACTATATATTACTATATAAAATATATTGTAGAACAGGTATATTGACCTTGTCTTGTATAAAAATACCTATGCTGTTGGGAAACTGAATGATTTTCAAAACCTAAGTCGGCATATAGTTAGCAAAAGATTTGCCGACCCTCTGGAGTAATGGATTGCAGCTCAGACTAAGAAATTCCAGTCGAGTTCATTACGTTCACTTACGTCCTATTACCCTTGGGAAAGGTATGAATCCGTCTCGTCTGCTCCAGCTATGGGCAAATAGCAGAAGAGACTGGATTCTATAGCTGTGGATGGCAACGTGTCTAGGAGAAAGAAACCTTGAATACAAACAAACCTGGAGAAGGTTGCTGCGGTTGAAGTACATGTGGTACCCCTAGGAGTTACAGGAATCGTGACTGGCATCGTATATACGAGTTCTACATGAGGTCTGGAGTGAGTGCCATTGAGATTACAACCGTTCGCCATGACTGGAGAAATCATAGCTTCAGCTCGATGATTAAAAGCTACTAGCTTTAAGTTATCAAATCTTACAAGCCAATTCCCATATTAAGCTGTCTGAGTTACATCAGAGGATGGGAAATGAATTGGAAACTGTCTTTATTCTTCGTGTTGGAGTATTTTAGCACAAAGACAAACAAGCAACGCAACGCAACGCCGTGCCGCTGCTGTTGATCAATGGTAAGAAGCACACTCACAAATAGATAATAAATTCTATTTTTTCTACTCAAATGTTATAGGATTTTGATGGGGTGAGTTTCACTCTTCGCTGCCATTAATGCTTATTAATACCGAGTCTAGCACCTATTTTAAATTCAAGTTTGATTTTAAAGTTAAAAGCACTATCTTTTGAAAAATATTAGGGAAATCTTAGAAGTGTGTTTGATTTGTACTGAACTAATTTGTACCTCAGGAAATCAGTAATATTATTACATTACTTAGAAGCGTTGGGAAAATCCAGAAGTAAGACAAATAGAGTCTACATCAACATTCGTCGTACGATTCTTGTGCGAAGAAGGAAAAAGTTAAGAGAAGATATTTAATAGCAATGAAAAACGACTGAATTTTGAATTCAAATTTGTCATTTTCGTAGAATTGTTGCCAACCACGGCAAGAGAGAACAGTCTACCATTCTATAAAAGCCATAGATAGGGAATAGATGTATACATATCCTCACGTAAATGAATGTAACGAACTCAATCAGAATTCAAACTTCTCTCTTTGATTTCTCATTTTGAGACACTTTCCATTACATTAACGAGAGCACATACGCATTGAATTATGATGTTAGGAATCATATAAAATATTTTGATGCTTGCAAATTTTGCATCATCCGTATATTTTAATTCTTCCTGCTAACACTGCTCAACAAAAACAAATGAAATGGTGTCGAGACACTGCACATTTTTTAGCTAAGTTTAGGGCCTTGAATCTGAAAATGACCTAAATTTTTCTTGGTAATCTACCGATTTTGCTGTACAGAAATGCCTCATTTTTGGAAAAAAAAAACACCTTTCTTCTATTTTTTCTGTATATATGTATTAAATCGATGACAATATTCCCTCAACATAAAATCGTAGAAACCTCTCATTTCAACAAATATTAGTCTGCTTATTGAGAAATACTATTTTTTGCAATAACAATCAGGCGCTAAGTCTTTAAAAATAACACGATTGAATATACCAAGACCAACAATTATTTTCATCAAATCATTTAATAAACTAACAACAGAAAATAAAACCTTCGTGAAAATTCAGAAGACAAATAGAGTCTACGTCAACTTAATCAAATCCCGATTTGTGTTGAAACAGTTGTATTTCGATACTTGTGCGAATGTGACGTCCCCAAACAGCACCAATTGTGACGTCCTCGCCGCGGCGCCAGCTGTTCGCTCCTCGCTGCTCCGTTCGGGTGTCGCTGCTCCAAACGTGACGTCCGCCTGTCGCGTCAGTCGTGTTGTCTCGTCCTGTGACGACCAACTGGCTTGGTATCGGTCGCGGCACCCAAATGTGAGGTTCTAACCTCTTGGTGATTCGGGTGGGAATCTGGTTAGATTTGATATCAGCCTCATCGTTCCCAACTCGCTTCCAACGCCTGGTTACCAAGGTAACTGCATTGATCCCCCAGTCCACCTACCCACGTTGTGAATTGATCTTAGGCAGACGAGATCAAACAGTGGTTGGGGCCGTAATGCAAACTGAGTTCAACGGGGGTGATACTACACACATATGCATAAAAGAAAAGAAAATGAAAACTCAAAAAGTTCAAAGTATCAAAGAAAAAGGTAACAAACTTTATGTCTAGTTGTTCGATATATAGGACTGCATCTATCTCCCGACCCGTTCTGTGGATTGTGACACGTCGTTTCCGCTAGGCAAGTTTTAACGCTTCAAGTTGTTTGCTCTCTAAGAAATTGGTGTTTCGGTGTGTCTTTGGACGAAAGTCGAAAACTTATTTCGGTGGTCTGGTTCTAAGTCGCTCTTCAAAATAATTGTTTTTGGGTTGAAGAGGAGTCCTAAATTTGCGTGAATCTTGGTCAGCTCTCTCGAGGCGGCTTCAACTCTGGAAACTCAACTCTTGCTGGAGCCCGAACTGATTTCTGCCTGTTGGGGCCTTCCTTTTATTGACGCCGACCAAAACCGGGGTGGGTCTGTTGGCGTCGGGGGTTCCTCGATAATTCTAAATACATATCCACCTCTTTTTATTTCTGGTTAGGGATTCCACTCTTTTCCATTTTTAAACCTTTCCTCACTCCCACTTTCTCACCATACCTCTGAGGGGCGTGAACTGCCCTCCCCACTTCTTCGTAGCAGCTTCTCATACTTATACTCTGGATGGGGCCTCGACAGACTTCTTCGTGCGTCACGTGATCACCACTTGACCAATGATGTCTTAGTCGGGCGTGAACAATCCGCGGCTTTGTTTCGGGAAAAAAAAAAAATTTCTTGCTTAACTAAAAAAAAATTACCTCTTCTCTTTCCCTTTTCTTCCGCTTAAATCGCCGTTATCATTTCTCTAGCCACGAACGGACAATATGACAACTCTTGTTCTACACGTGGTGTTTGTCAGGTATTTTATCGCTAATTTATCAAGATGTGGATTCTTAACATGGCTTCAAAAAAGAAATATCCCCAAAAGTTTTCAGTCAGTCTGTCGCCTCCAAGGAAGAAAGAAAAAACACTTCTGGTCCCCATTCATTTTCCTTCGGTACATATTCCTGATAACATAATTTTATTATCGCAGGCCAAAGTTGTTTCGTCGAAAAAATTCGGTCAGCGGCATTTTGCTTTGTGGCATTTAATTTTTCATATCTGTCCAAAGTCCTTTTTAGTGGCCTGCTTCTCGTCACTTATCGAAATAGCATTTTCACTTGAATTTTTCCCTGGCCAGTGGTCCAGCCGTTCGTTTACGCACCTAGATAACACAGTCGTTATCAAAACACATCTGATTCCTTCTTTCTTTCCCTTTCTTTTTTACTCAGAAATTCCCTGTCATTGTAATGACACCCTTTTTCATTTGTTACTTATCAATATTTTATTGTCTCTTAGCCGTGTGTGTGGCTGCTTATCACCTACGATTCGTCTCGCCTTTCTTTCTGCCTTCTTTTCTTTCTCTTCCTTTCTCTGCCTCGTAAATGGTGCCACACGACGGAGGAAAAAGTTAAGACAAGATATTCAATAGCAATGAAAAACGGATTTATTAAGATAATTTAATTTGAAAAAAAAACCCCCAAAAACAATGTTGCTAGATCCAGTGAAAACATTAATATTTTAATCTAAACGGAATATACTGAAGGAAAATTTGGTCGAATTTAATGAAAAGTTCTCTACAAGGATTTGTTCAAAAGATGACAATTGCAAAGATGGTTTAATTATGCAAAAGTCGCTCGTTAAAAATGTTCGATTCAGTGCAATATTTTCTGATAATCGGTTCTAAAAGTTTATGATATGAATAAATCATCGAATAATTAAAGAAAGAAAAACCGGAATCGTTCTTTTAAAATAGAATACATAACTTTGTTGAAAATTGGTATCAGTTCATTGAAATCACGGGGAATAATTTGCTCATTGACTGAGCGAAATAAAAGGTTGTCTGTCAGGGTAACCCATAACATTGGCACGTTTCTTCCGTGATCTATTTACGAGTGTCATCATAGTTGTTTCGGCTAAGTATATAGTATACTATATTATATTATATATAAATTACACACACACACACACACACACAGATATATATATATATATATATATATATATATATATATATATATATATATATATATATTATATATATATATATATTTTTATTTTTTGTTTTTTTGAATTTGTAGGTCTGATGAATTGGATCGTATTTGCTATTACAATGGAATAAATTATGACCATGGAATATTATTGTTTTAAGTCTTCTTTTTTTATATATATATATATATATATATATATATATATATATATATATATATATATATATATATATATATAAATTATAAAATATATATATATATATATATATATATATATATATATATATATATATATATATATTGGCCCTGATCTGGCATCTCGTTTACAGTCGCTCTCTCAAAGACGTGCCGTCGTCTCCTCTGTCTTTCTACAAATACTTTCATGGCAACTGCTCCGACGAGCTACTTTCGCTGGTTCCTAAACTACATGAATTTAAACGTGCCACAAAGGTGGCATCTCAGTGTCACCCTTTCACTGGCAAAACTTCTAAATGTAGCCGTCTCTTCTATTGCAGTAGCTTTATGCCTCGCACTTCCCGTGTGTGGAACTCCCTTGCTCTGACTTGCTTCCCTGATAGATATAATCTTCAACTATTCAAATGCAATGTCAATCGACATTTCCAGATGAACTGATCCATTCCCCGTCCTTCTCTTCATCCTTTCCTCTTTCACGCTTGTTAATTCTTGCTCTCACTCTCTGTAAACCCTTGCGTGCTAGTGGCATTCCTGCCTTTTTTGGGACGAAAAGCTTAAAATATATTATTATTATTATTATATATATATATTAGGAGACACGAGAAGCTTCTCTATATATTCCCGGAGTTTTCATCTGACCCAGAATAAACAAGTCTCATCTATTGTTCTGCTTGAATTATCCACTGTATGCCACAATGGCTGTCACAGTAATCGGGACTATTATATACTTCTATTACCCACTTCGAAAATCCTACTGCCGATGTCTTCAGCGTAACAATGTCAAATGCGGCAATCCATCAATTGGTTGTTACGATATTGAATTCAGATTTGTCATTCTCGTAGAATTGTTGCCAACTACGGCTAGAGAGAACAGTCTACCATTCTATAAAAGCCATAGATAGGGAATAGATGTATACCTTTCCTCACGTAAAGGAATATAGCGAACTCAACCAGAATTCGAACTTATCTCCTTGATTTCTCAATTTGAGACACATTCCATTACATTAACGAGAGCATATACGCATTGAATTATGATGTTAGGAATCATAAAATGTTTTGATGCTTGCATCACCCGAATATTTTAATTCTTCCTGCTAACACTGGTCAACAAAAAAAAAATTTGAAATGATTTCGAGACACCAAGCAACTTTTTTTCTAGCTAATTTGAGGGGCGCTGAATCTGAAAATGACCTAAACTTTTCTTGGTAACCTACCGATTGTACTGTACAGAATTGCCTCATTTTTGGAAAAAAGAAATTTCCATTTGTTTTCTGTATATATCTATTAAGCCGATGGCAATATTTCTCAAAATAAAATCGTAGAAACCTCTCAAGTCATACTTAAACCAACAAATATGGTCCGCTTATTGAGAAATAATATTTATTGCAATAACAATTAGATCCTAAGTCTTTGAAAATAACACGATTGAATATACCAAGACCAACAATTATTTTCATCAAATCATTTAATAAACTAACAACAGAAATAAAAGCTTCGTGAACATAAAAACTATGTTTTTTCTTTCCAACTGTGAAAAGAAAATGCTCTCAGTGTGTTTCGTTTTCTTCCGTAGTGAAGGGAAAAAAGTGATGGGCTAAATTTATGAATATCAAACATTTTAGGGTTTCATTGTTTTGATATCATCTTAATTATCAGGCTTACTGATCTTTTTGCAATAAATTGGAAAACTTCGGCACATCTATTTTGAAATTTTTGCCTCAAACACACCTTTTTCCTTAAAAAAAACAGTTTATTTCAGGTGGCTGACATAAATTGCTCGGCCAAACTGAAAATTGATGGGTTTCTATGACTTTTATTAACTAAATTTTGCGATCAGTTAAGATCGTAAATTGATCTTTTTTCCAAAAATGAGCAATTTCAGTACAGCAAAAATGGTATCTAACCATGAAAAACTAAGGTCATTTTCGGAATCAGCACCATGAAATTGGTTAAAAGACGTGTTTTGTTTCTTAGCGCCAAAAATCGTGTTGACCAGTGTAATCAACGGCCCTGCTTTAACTTTAAATGTACAGCTAACAAGACTTTAAACATTGATAACATTATCGATTGTCTATAGGTATAAGATTGCTGAGATGAACAGTAGCGTAAAAAAGGGGGTGCAGAGGGTGTGAGGACTCCGAGCATCCATATCAAGAGGGAATCCAATCAAAGAGTGAAATGTATTTTGAAATTCAAAACTGTCCCTGTTAACTTCGTTATACAAGTGCACTTTAGTTCCACAACCTGGTGGGAATGTGCATCAATCATTTGATAAGCGACACCGCAGTAGAAAATCTTTTACATATTGTGCATAATGCATAACATCATAAATAGAACTGATTTATATTTAATATGCATAAAGGGTTTATTTCACGTTTCAGCTGTTTTTTGATATTTAAAATGTATTCCTTTCTAAGACTTCTCAGTATAAAGCGCTATAGGGAGCCGCTTGTTGAGTGTTAGGGAGAATATAATCAAGGAGTTGGCCCCGGACAACACCAAACCCTCTGCAGGCCACTGGAGATGAATGTAAGAGCAGGAGGGATGAAGTGAAGATTATACGGATGAAGAGGATAAATAAAGATTGAATTTTGACATGAAAGGGTTTAAGATTTTAGGTTTTAATGTAGCGGTCACCTAGCAATCTGCGGCGGGTCCTGAGTAAAAGCTGAGAAGAACTTCTTTCCTACATTTGGAACAAAGAGGAAATGGGGGTGATTTGACTCCGTGGAAGGAGGATCGGTGTATCCAGAATGGAAAGACGAGAACTAGCAGTCTAAACTATTCTATTTTTGGTCTAATCAGACTTTTCTAAAACGCAGAAGAAGCCAGGTACGTTCTGGAGCAATAGAGAACACCGATCATTTTTTTTAACATCATTGTATATACGAGTTCAAATTGATATTTAAAGTGAATCTGTGGCACGACCCACGATCAAAGGTCATTGAGAGTTGAATTATTAATCAGGACTGGAAAAAACATGATTTGGGGAGTGAACATGAATCGATGCACAATCGGTAATTATCTTATTGAACTAATGTGATCTTACAGTTGAATGTTGAAGGTTCATGCCTATATTAGTCGTATACCGTCAGTAACACTTTAAAAAAAAGATTTCACCCCAAGCAAGGCAATAAAGCCACTAAAACACACGGGGTTACTGGGTGTGGAAGAATTAGAAACAGAAACATTACTAAGGAACGAGAACACAAAGAGTAATCAAGAGGACTGTAAATAGCGATTGACATTGCATTTAAATTTTCAAAGATTAAAATGGGCTTGAAAGTATGGAGCCGGGGAGGATTTCCGCAAGCGGGAAAATAAAATGTTAACATATAATTTACGTTTGCATCTAGCCAAATCAACCGTAGAGTAAATTATATCCGTTGACTAAATATTTCTAATGTCGAACTTACAGATTAAAAATTAAATTACATGTGATAATTTTCAGAATTTGATGCATAATAATGAATTTCATTCTGTACAAATTTAATATTTCCTCTATCCATCCATTTTGATTGATTGATTGATACACCTTTACGAACAGCAACTTCATTAAAAGGTTAATATAGACGAATTCCCTTTGAGATCTTGAATAAAGCTGACCCGAAGTTGACGTTTAATATAAGGAGCTGTGATGGTGAAAATGATTGCAGCTAGTGTTTCCCCACCTCATTGATATTTTAGAGCTAGGAAGGCGGGGAGATTTCGGCTGCGAGGTTTCAGATCATCTTGAATTTGGGGAAGTTCATCCATATACAGTGTTATCATCTTCACAAAAGGTTTCTTAATGATCTGAAAACTATTACTTGGTCCCTGAACCAGACAACATGAATCTTAACATATATGTACAAAATTTCTATTCTTCTACAAATATCTTTTTCAGATTGGTTCCTTAATCTTCATGATGTATCAAACAAGATTCTTTATTGTTCAGTTGAATTCAAAATGTCCGAAGGCAGACTTCAAGAAGCGGAAAGTCATTCGGTAACCGTCTTTTACTTGCCAGGCCGTCGACACGATTTCCTGGAGTGTTTGAAAATAATTCTAAAGAAGTCATCCATTGCTTCCTTGACCAGTCGATGTGTTTTTGTTTTTCATTAATAGATTCTATCATTGATTATTCGATTTATTAATTGGTTTGTTTCTGTCTATCCAGAATAATACGATTGTGATGTTCCGATGTTCACTTCCTGTCTAGAACAAAACACGAAAAATGATATAACTTTTTCTTCGAATAGATTCCATCAGTAAACAATCGTCATTTAATCAAAACATATCTCCAAGTAATAGATAATATTGGTGAACACGAATTTTCTTTTGGGGGCGGGGTGCCAAGAAACAAAACACGTTTTTTAGCTATTTTGATGGCGCTGATTCCGAAAATGACCTTAGTTTTTCATGGTTAGCAACCATACTTGCTGTACTGAAATTGCTCATTTTCGGAAAAAAGATCAATTTACGATCTTGACTGATCGCAAAACTTAGTTAAGAAAAGTCGTAGAAACGCATCAATTTTCAGGTAGTCCGAGCAATTTTACCAGCCACCTGAAATAAACTATTTTTATAAGAAAAAAAGTGTTTTTGTGTCAACCCTTTTAAAATAGAAGTATCCAATTCTTCCAAAGTATCACCGAAATTCAAATTAACTGATAAACCTTGTCAGTAATACTCTTTAGTAAACTTGATAGTTAAAGTTTTATAAAAAAAATGAAACCCTAAAATTTTCCATTCGCTATTCATAATTTTATCCCATCGCTTTATCCCTTCACAACGGAAGGAAACCAAACACATTGAGAGCATTTTTGTTTTCACAATTGGAAAGAAACTCTAACTAAAGACATCCCAATTAAATGCACCTATTCCATTGGACATGATACTAATGGAATATCAAAAGGGACTTAAATAATACTGAACATGACAATCAAGAAAGAGAACATTTTTACCATAGTTCTTATGTTCACGAAGCTTTTATTTCTGCTATGATTTGATGATTTGGTCTTGGTATATTCCATTTTCACAGTTGGAAAGAAACTCCAACTAAAGGCATCCTAATTAAATACACCTATTCCATTGTACATGATACTGCTGGAATATTAAAAGTGACTGAAATAACATTCAACCTGACATTCAATAAAGAAAGAGAACACCTTTTGCCAAAGTTCTTATGTTCACGAAGGTTTTATTTCTGTTGTTAGTTTATTAAATGATTTGATGAAAATACTTGTTGGTCTTGGTATATTCAATCGTGCTATTTAAAAAAAAAACTTAGGGTCTGATTGTTATTGCAAATAAAGTATTTATCAATAAGCGGACCAATATTTGTTGGTTTAAATACGAATTGAGAGGTTTCTACGATTTTATTTGGAGAAATATTAATATCGGTCAATATCATATATACAGAAAATATACATTATTTACATTATTCGGACTGTTGTCCTCATCTTTGTCGCCATACTTATCACAACGTTTCGGCCGTTGTACGCTTCTGCCTTCTTCAGGTGGTTGGAATGTCGAACTGAACCCTTTATTTCGCTCACCGGGGTAGACTGTTCTAGTTCCACATGCCATGTCTAATGGATGTCAGTTATCAGTTATCTCCTGTTAATTCCCCTCTGAATGTTCTCCACTGTCTTAAGAGAAAATAAATGAAAAAATGTTTTTCTTCCAAAAAAATGAGGCATTTCTGTACAGCAAAAACGGGGACTAACCAAGAAAAAGTGAGGCCATTTTCAGATTCAATGCCGTGAAATTAGCTAAAAAGATGTTTGCTGTCTCGACACTATTTCAATTTTTTTGTTGATCAGTCTTATGCCTTAAGAGTTAGACACTTTTGACGTTTTGGAATAATGTTAATCACTTTAGTCTTGCTTATTATGAAGAATTCTCTTCTAAATGAATATCCCATCCTGGGTATGACGTTAAACTACATCCGCGTCTTATGTAAGACGATAATCTACCTCCAACAGCAAGACCTCTTAATGTCCCATACTTTTGGCCTTGTACCACATCTTATCTACGCTTAGAAAAAAAAATCACCAGCAATATTTTCCCTCTGAAAGTTCTCCACTGCCTTAACAGAAAATAAATGAAAATCATTTTTCGACTTTTGTTCTAGACAGAAAGTGAACAGAAGGTTTTGAGCAGTGTGGAAACACCTCTTAATTGTTTGTGTTCCCAGGTCTACCCTGACCCGCGATGGTATCACCTGTTAGGATCCCAGTTATGGGCAAATAGTTAACCCCGAAACTGGGGTAAAAAGCATTATGAAAGTGTAAAAATAGGTTTTACTACCAGAAAAACTTTGTAAACAAATTACCAGAAATAAATTTTGAAGAAAAAAAAAAAACTATTGCCAGCAATACGTTTAAAAAAATCTTACCAGCTACACATTTTTGAGGAAAAAAATATTACCAGAAATAAATTTATAACAACAACAACAAAACTATTACCAGGAAAAAAAAGTTGTCGGTAATAAATGACCCATTGAGGTTGATATGCCGTAAAACAAAACAAAACAAACCAAACCAATCTAAATGAATATCCCAGAATTGCGATGTTTAATCAGTCTAATTACTTAAAAACATCACAGTCAGACATGGACACATAGAATTGGATTAATTGCTAACAATCTGGTTGGGTAGAATATTCTTAGTATGCGATGAATTCTGCTGGTCATTTCGTAAATTACTACTTTTAGTTTGGTTTCGTTCGGTTTGTTTTACGGTGTATCAACACCTCAATGGGTTATTTAATGCCGACCAGATTTATATTGCTGGAAATATCTTTTTTTTTTCAAACTTCCTTTTTCAGAAATGTATTGCTGGTGATATTTTTCCCAAAAAAATATTGCTGGTGATTTTTGTTTCAAAAATGTATTGTTGGTAATAATGTGTTTCTGGTAATATTTTTTTTATTCCAAAGTTCATTGCTGGAAATAAATTTTACACAAATATATTGTTGGTAATAAAATCTATTTTACCCGTTTTGACCCAGTTTTGGGCGTTAACGATTTGTCCATAGATGGGACCCTAACAGATGCTACCAACCCAGGTCAGGTTGGATCTGGAAAAACCAGCAATTAAAAGGTGGTTCCACGCTCCTCAAAACCTGCTAACCAGAGGCCTTGCTGTCGGATGTAGTTTATCATCTTACCCTGGACGACTATTACCTCGCTATGGAAGTCGTAATTCATTTCATTCAGCGTCATCTGTTATTCTTCGTTGACGTGTGTAAGCCGGAAGAGATTTGAAGTGACTATTAAACAAAGATAAATATAAATGACTTTTGAAATAATAATCCAGAATACAATGATTATCTTGGGGATGTTTTCAGTCAATAATTGTCTATATCTCTGAGACGAGGTATTATGATTACTTGCATTATTTACATTATTCGGACTGTTATCCTCATCTTCATTGCCATCTTCACAACGTTTCGGTCGTTGTACGCTCCGGCCTTTATGTCTATGTCTTTCTATATATCTATCTATACATCTGAAATTAGCCATTATGATTACTTGCATTATTTACATTATTCGGACTGTTATCCTCATCTTCATTGCCATATTCACAACGTTTCGGCTGTTGTACGCTCCGGCCTTTATCTCTATGTCTTTCTCTATATCTGTCTATATCTCTGAGATGAGGAATTATTTGCATTATTTACATTATTCGGACTGTTATCCTCATCTTCATTGCCATATTCACAACGTTTCTGCTCTTGTATTCTTGTGATTGGAATTTCGAACCGAACCCTTTATTTCGTCCAGTGGCGTAGATTGTTCACTTTAACTCAACTCTCTGGGCAATGTTTCCTCAAGGACACATGATTCAGTGGATAAAGATGTTGTTTTAATCCAGTCATTAGACCCAAAGAGTTGTGAGTTTAATACCAGGCCACAGCATTGGCGAACCAAAAGTCTTGAAGAGTGGAGTTAAAGGGAGACACTCGGAAGAGGCATGGTATGTGGAACTAGAACAATCTACCCCGGTGCACGAAATTAAGGTTTAGGTTCGAATTTCTAATCACCTGAAGACGGCCGGAGCGTACAACGGCCGAAATGTTATGAATATGACAGTGAAGATGAGGATAACAGTCCGCATAATGTAAATAAGTCATGTAGTCATAATAGCACATCTCAGAGATCCAAACACCTGAAGAAGGGTGGCTCGTACAACGGCAGAAAAGTTGTGAATATGGTAATGGAGGCGAGTCAATAATTCTGGAATTGAAGATGGACTCTGGATATACAAATCACGAGAACCCTCACATAACAAAGCTGAAATGTAATGGTTATTTTCTAAGCGTAGCTAAGATGTGGTACAAGGCCGAAAGTATAGGACACTAAGAGGACCAAATTTATTACTCAGTTGCTTGCTAACCATTAGAACACGTCGAGGTTCCCAATTCGAATTTGTATTGAAAGCAAACAGGATTCTAATACTAATCAATTTTGGATTACAAATGCAAAGGTGTGGTGGAATAATGGTTAGCGGTTCGGCTAGACGAATCGGAGAACTGAGTTTGCTGCATTCACTTTGGGAAAAAGGTATGAATAAAGTATGAACCTATCTCTGTTGACTATAGGTAAATAGCTGCGCAAACTGTGTCTTCTCCTGAGTGGCGACAACCTAGTCTGACAAGGAGGTTAATTGGAACTCCGGCAGCACAAACAGCTGTTAAAGGGGGGATAACATCGTGAAAGTCTTTGGTCATTAATTCAAATATGGGTTGAATAGCGTCAGTAACCCACAATTAACCAAGCGTGGTAGGTACAGCTTAACCCCTGAAGATATGGTCAATCAGGAAGATTTCTTCAATCAGAAAGGGTTCCTCTAACAGGAATGAGAAGGCATTGGATTTGTACAATTCACTTGTTAGATGTCTTCTAGAATATGTTAAGCAGGCTTGGCATATATGACATTTTAAAGACATTCAAAAATTTGAAGCAATTCAGAGGCGAGCCACTAAAATAATAGATGGATTTAATAAGCATATCTCACTTCAATGACTGAATTTTTGTAATATCTTATCCTTAAAAGATAGAAATTGAATTGATTTGATTGAAACATTCAAGATATTGAGTGGATTTACGGGTATTGATTAGACAGAGGTCATTGCGCTTAGAGACAATAGTATATCATTGTGAAGACAAAGTAAGACATTACTCAAATGTCACAATAAGAAGGATTTTCGTTTTTATTACTTCTTTCAGAGAATGATTGACAAATGGAATAAACTCACAGATAAAGCAGTCTAGGCAAGAAGAGCGTATGAATATAAACAGGCACTAAAATAAGAAAGTACAACAGAATCAGAGGAGGGGGGGCCTATGGTCAGATTCACGCTCTCCTTGATCTTTTAAAAAGAAGTAGAGTTTTATACATTGTTTCCTATTTAGGGCTGGGTTTCCGTTTTCTTCTAAAGTATTTTAATTTTAATGTTCAATTGCCTCTTGCGCCTTAGTGGCATTATCACCTTGTTTGGGATTAATTGATTTAATAATAATAATAATAATAATAATAATAATCATAATCATCATAATAATAATAGAGAACTCAATTTGTTTATCACTGGTGCTAATTCTTTTCTGGAAAGTTTCGCTAGCAATTTTAATTTCCAATAACAGCGAGGCTTTGATTAAGCTGTGAGGTAAGCAGATGAAGATGGAACGATTTAGCCAGTTTATATATTTTCCGAGTTATTTAAGGTGTTTAATGATTGAAATTTGATTTATATGGAATTTTGATGCGTTTTTCGCCCAGGAATTTCCTCGACTGCAGTTATTTTGCAGAAGCGCAAAACTAGCAAACATCTGAGACTGATAGGAATATTCCCGAGATAAAAATCCTACGATTGGCAAGAACCAAACCGGACCCTTAACGTTTTTTTTGTAGACATTGAAAACCTCATTTCTATAGACAACAAATATTAGGACCTCATTTTGTAAATGAAGAAATGACGTTTCAAAAAGGCGATAGCGCTACCAATAGTTGATGGAACATTAGGAATAATTGTGAAAAGCCTGGTGGGATGAACTGGAATTTCGATGAAGAATCGAAGAGAACTCAATCAATGGTACTATTGAAAATAATTAGAATATTGAAGAGATCTCTGGAATGTTAAGGGGATTTGCAGTTACTCAGTCTTCAATGACAAACTATTACTGTTGGGGTGAGAAGACAATGCAGATGATCAAAGGCGAAAACAGTTCAAACACTAGTGAAGACCTTAACATACTCCGAGGAAAAATAACACCAGAAGGGAGAAAACTCCTAAACGCCCGGAGTAGGGTTCAAAAGGTCAAAGTTGATTTTTTCCAGTTCTGTGTAAAAGAGCGGTGAAAGTCTGAAATTCGCTCGGAACAAGCGATTAATGGCGGCACATAGAAATAGTAAGAATTACTATGAGGAAATAAAAAATAAGAATGAAAAAAAAAATGTTACGCAGTGGACATCTAAAAGGAGAAATGCGATCCATCATTAGTTTATGAAAAATTCATCACGTCCAAATACTTGGAAAAGAAAATAGAGAAATATGTGAGATAAAATAGAGAAATCCTTAGGAAAAGTAGAAAAGTGACTGAGAAAGCACAAATGATCATTTTGCAAAGAAAGTGACGTTGCAATCAAGACATAAATAAATTCAACAAGTTGGATTAAAAAATGAATACAAAATAGAATCCCAACTTGGGAAATCTTTGTAAAATAAAGTGCCAGCCTGTGTAAAGGCTCGATTCATTAGCATTCTGTTCTTCAATTTTATAGTCAAAGAATAACTGAAACTGATTTTTTCCCAAGAATATCCGTCCTGGGTAAGATGTTAAACTACATCCGCGTCCTGGGTAAGACATTAAACTATATCCGCGTCCTGGGTAAGACATTAAACTAAGTCCAACAGCAAGGCCTCTGATCAGGAGGTTTTGAGGAGCGTGGAACCACCTCTAAATTTCTGGTGTTCCCAGGTCCACCATGACCTGCGGTGGTGGCGCCGGGTGGGGTCCCAGCTATGGGCAAATATTTAACTATTACCAGCAATACCTTTTTGAAAAAATTATTTCCAGCAATACAATTTTGAAGGAAATATATTACCAGAAACAGATTTTTGACAAGCAAAATATTACCAGCAATAAAATATATTGTCATTATTTAAATAACCATTGAGGCTGATATGCCGTAAACAAAAACAAAAAATAAACCAAACCAATCTAAACCAAAGAATACATATTCTATTCATGAATCTATCCTAAAATATTGTCGGTATTAAATAACCCATTGAGGTTGATATAAAACCGTAAACCAAAAATAAACCAAAAGAATCTAAACCAAAAGAATACATTGTTATTCTAAATTCAAACGAATCTAAATCCTATTCAAAATGTTGTCTAAAATTAATTGACCCATTGAGGTTGATATGCCGTAAAACAAAATAAACCAAACCAATCTAAACCAAAAGAATACATATTCTATTCATACGAATCTATCCTAAAATATTGTTGGCATTAAATAAGCCGTTGAGGTTGATATGCCGTAAAAACAAAATAAACCAAACCAATCTAAACCAAAGAATACATATTCTATTCATATGAATCTATCCTAAAAATGTTGTCGGCATTAAATGACCCATTGAGGTTGATATGCCGTAAAAACAAAATAAACCAAACCAATCTAAACCAAAAATACATATTCTATTCATACGAATCTATCCTAAAATATTGTTGGCATTAAATAAGCTGTTGAGGTTGATATGCCGTAAAACAAAATAAATCAAACCAATCTAAACCAAAGAATACATATTCTATTCATACGAATCTATCCTAAAAATGTTGTCGGCATTAAATGACCCATTGAGGTTGATATGCCGTAAACAAAAAAAACCAAAACCAATCTAAACCAAAGAATACATATTCTATTCATACGAATCTATCCTAAAATATTGTTGGCATTAAAATAAGCCCGTTGAGGTTGATATGCCGCCAAAAACAAAATAAATCAAACCAATCTAAACCAAAAGAATACATATTCTATTCATACGAATCTATCCTAAAATGTTGTCGGCATTAAATAACCCATTGAGGTTGATATGCCAAAAACAAAATAAACCAAAACCAATCTAAACCAAAGAATACATATTCTATTCATACGAATCTATCCTAAAATATTGTTGGCATTAAATAAGCCGTTGAGGTTGATATGCCGTAAAACAAAATAAATCAAACCAATCTAAACCAAAGAATACATATTCTATTCATAATGAATCTATCAAAAAAATGTTGTTTATATTAAACAACCCATTGAGATTGATATGCCGCAAAAACAAAATAAATCAAACCAATCTAAACCAAAGAATGTATATTCTATTCATACGAATCTATCCTAAAAATGTTGTCGGCATTAAATAACCCATTGAGATTGATATGCCGTAAAACAAAATAAATCAAACCAAACCAAGAATATTATTAAAGACGCAGCAGTTCTTTCTCCATTACAAAATTTCTTGAATTTTTCATAATTTCTAGCACTTTTCTTTCATGAAGATACTTCTCCAAATGGACTGTTTTTGTTGATGGCTATTTGAAACCTTTTCTAGAATGTTAAGAATGTTAAGTTATTACTAACAATATCCAGGTACCTTTTGTCGTTGATAGTCAATAAACAGAATTATTGTTTTTTTTTTTATCACTTCATCGACAAAGTGATGACACATGAGTATAGCGGGAAATATGCTGCAGCGTAAAAATAAACAATCGTGAACATAAATGGGGAATACAAGAGATTACGGAGATGGATTTCATTTGCTGAGGTTTATCATTAATTGTGGAGTGAAATATTAAAATGAATATATGGTAATTGGATAAATTGACATTTATATAATTCCTTATTTATTACAGATGTTTATTTCAACCTATCGTATTGGTACGCAGGGAAGATATTTATCAACTCTTAGTTACATCTCTGTCTTCGGGTAGAGTGCTATTCGTTTGTGGCTCCGTCGGAGGAGAGGAGCCCAACTGACTTAAATCACACTGTGATGTGCCAAGCCCTGGAGAACAGATGCCCGAGGCTGCACTCTTTCATTGCAGAGGGATCAGTGGTCGCACCGAGGCCAGCGCAACCGATAGTTGCGGGGATCGTGCAATTTTTGTCCATGGCCTGAGTGTACGCGCTCCTGTTCCCCATGTTAAACCCGACCTTGTGCCGCACCACATCTCAATGGAGAGGCCAGGGTAAATATTTATATCGAGGGGTGTGGATAACAAAGCTGTTATCGTCAAGATAAGAGGAATCGGAAATACGTTTGCGTTGATTTGGTACTGATCCCTTTAGGAAAATGTGTAAATTCGATTATTATCACATCGGCTATGGGTTAAATAGTTTTGTATGGTAGTTTATCCAGGAAAAGTGAACTATGATCTCGAAAGTCTTGTTAATGCAATCGGAAAAATACTCCACTATCTTTCCCATTAAATCATGCCATCTGACATATATAAAATTGATTGATCGATTTTTCTTTACGGCTTATCAACCTTTTTCAGACTATTTAAAGATAGAAGAAATATTTAAATTCTAAGAAATAATGAGATAATAATGATTTACTGATATAATTCCGACCACTTAACTTATAGGTGGAGGGAGAAGAAGTGGATTCGTACCATTCCCAATGGAATTTGCGCGCAAAAGAATAGGGTTTGAACCCGACTTTTTGATTGGTTTAGTTTGGTTTGGTTAACGGCATATCAATCTCAATGCATTACTTAATGCAGACAAGGGTTTTATTACTGGTAATATTTTTTTCCAAAATATATTGCTGGTAATATATTTTTTCCAAAATGTATTGCTGGTAACAATTCTTTCTTCAAAATTTATTGCTGGTAATGATTTTTACAAAAATGTATTATTGGTATCAAAACGTATTTTTACCCTTTATTAGTGTTTTGACCCCAGTTTGTGGGTTAACTATTTGCTCATAGCTGCGGCCCTAACAGGTGCTACCACCCCGGGTCAGTGTCGACCTGGGAACACCAGCAATTAAGAGATGGTTCCACTCAAAACCTCCTGATTAGAGGCGTTGCTGCTGGACGTAGTTTATCGTCATACACAGGACGTGGATGTAGTTTATCGTCATACTCAGGACGCGGATGTAGTTTATCGTCTTACCCAGGACGGGGATGTAGTTTATAGTCTTACCCAGGACGATTGGCTTTTCGATCTCCAATCCTAAGGTGTTTATGTCGAACTATGTTTTATAGATTATGAAAAAAAGAACATTGGATAAATTATGTCACAAAGATCTATATTAGAACTGCTAGCAAATATCTGTGAAGGACGTTAGAATAATCCAATTTGCTGTGAGCAAACTATACGGATAGAAAAATGAATTTAGTAAATATACAAAAACAGAAAGGGCTAAAAGACAAGTCCTTTAAAATTCCTATTATGAATCATTATTGGCGGCTGCAATCTTAACAACATTTAATATGAAGATGTCACAGTGTTGATAGCAAACAGAGAGAGGAAAATGCCGGAAATTCTGTAGAGGAGGTAGTAAAGGAAAATGAAAAGTAAGGGGTAAAGAGAATTTATGGGTATCAGGAAAAAGTATCCAAGATTAGAATTCAAAATTGGTGATGTCAAAATCAAGCATGTACAAAAATTTTAACACCTGACGGAAAATGTGTCACTGAAACCTAAAAATGTATCGGGATACTGAAAAATGCCTTTCGAAAGCTAAGCAAACTATTAAGTTTGTGCTGATGAGACGTAAAAGTACTAAGAAGAGGGAAAAAATGTCAAACAATTGTGTCCTTACTCCTAAAAGAAAAGATATTGTGCAAAATTTCTTGGGAATATTAGCTCAAGGGGAGGTCTTGTAATGGAATGTCCCACACACCCTATCGCCTATGTGGACTGATTATATCAGTAGTTAACTATAGTAGGCACAGGATATATCTTGAAGCTTGCTTCGGCAATTAATTAGAGATTCGTCTCCAGCTGTTCTGGTCGAACCCAGACGGGGCTATGCCGAATGGCAGAGTTTCGTCTGGGGTGTTAGACATCTACCCGACCCCGTGTATACGGGGTCTATGAGGAATTTTTGCCCGAGCCTACGGGCTCGGTTTTGCCCGGCATTAAAAAAACGGTCTTGTGCCACATCCTGCCTCACGGGGAAGTAAGTTAATCTTCGGGAAATAGTTGCAGATTCGTCTCCAGCTGTGCTGGTCGAACTCTCTGCTTTTTGGCAGAGCGGATTGCCAGACGAGGCTATGTTGAAGGGCAGAGTCTCATCTCGGGAAACAGCTAGCTGACTCTGTTTTATGCGGGGAATTTTTGCCGAGCCCATGGGCTCGGATACACCACATTAAATTCGGCCTTGTGCCACATCTGATCCCATGGGGCGGTTGGTAGATATCCTTGCCTCGAGAATTACTAGGCTTTCCCTGTCTTTCAGTAGTGTATTCTCTCTTACAATAAGCCTGTCTTTTGACATTTTTATATTTATACATTCTTTTTATAGATACAAATATTTAAGTAAATGCTCTGTTTATAATAAACAGTATTAACAACATTTACCGGCCTGAATGTCCGAGAAATCTTCACAGAAAATGTATCCTGTACAGAACCGTCATTTAGCTTGACGTGCCTTAACCGATTTGGCCACAGAGGAGCGTTCGGTTAGCAAGGTCGAATTTACTGTCTTTAAACTACAATCTTCCATGAATCTCTCACGTACATTCGTATCTGCTCAAAGCGTACCCAAATGTAAACAAATGACGTCACACATTATGAAATGGACAAAGTCCGACAATTATTTTTAAGACATTTTTATGTTTATACATTCTTTTTATAGATACAAATATTTAAGTAAATGCCCTGTTTATAATAAACAGTATTAAACAACATTTACCGGCCTGAATGTCCGAGAAATTTTCGTAGAAATAAATTTTCAGGCAGGTAAATGTTGTTTAATACTGTTTATTATAAACAGAGCATTTACTTAAATATTTGTATCTATAAAAAGAACGTATAAACATAAAAATGTCTTAAAATAATTGTCGGACTTTGTCCATTTCCTAATGTGAAACCTGTCTTATTTCATCTACGCACGTGTTTCAGTTCCTTCATTCGAGTACCACCTTTGTCTGTTTGTAACCTCTTTAAGGATAAACATTAAGAAACAGGAAAAAAAAACATTAGAAACAAAGAAAAGTGTACTTTAATGTCATATAGGACCACGTATATGGCAGTGAATTCTGGACAATTTTCTCACAAAGGAAGAAAAGGCAACAGAAATATGGTTCTACTGAAGGATTTTGAGAATAACATGGAGGGAACATGTGAGAAATAACGAAGTCTTAGAGAAAATGGAAATGAAACGGACTCTTATACTTAACATCAGAAAGAGAGGGTTGAAATTTCTACGGCATATAATGAGGAAAAAGGGCTCAGAATATTTCCAACGGGAAGGACATATTAAAGCCTCTTGTGTTTAATATGTCAGATATTAAATATTAAAGCAGATATGGGACCGAGGAAAGTAGTGAATAACCTCCTGAAATGGCTTGTGTAAATGGGTGTCAGGAATGGAATTAGTAGAGATGCGAAAAGACAAAATTTAATAAAAGCTACAAAGAAAAAGAAATTGTGGAGAGCCATGATGGCCACATGCTAAAGGAACACAGAACATAGAAGATCTATCTATTTATTCTAGACTCTTTATCAATCTATCTATCTATCTATCTATCTATCTATCTATGCCACTCTTGTTATTTTCTTTCTTTCTTTCTTTTTCTTTCTTTCTTTCTTTCTTTCTTTCTTTCTAGTCTCTTCATTATCTATCTATCTATGCTATTCTCTTCATTATCTATCATAGTCTCTTCATTGTCTATCTATCTATCTATCTATCTATCTATCTATCTCTCTATCGATTTTTCTATCTATGCCAGTCTGGTTATTTCTATCTATCTATCTATCTATCTATCTATCTATCTATCTATCTATCTATCTATCTATCTGGACCTATGTTCAGATCTATTTAACCCATTTTACAAATAACATGAAAAGCATCTAAATCTCTTGGCTGAGATATCGGTGTATGTCATGCATAACGAAAACAAACATGGCCTTCTAAAGAGCCTAATCTAAATCAGAAAGGAAACATTGACGCACTACAGTCTTCCAACCTCTATCTCAGTATATTTGTCCTGTTCAATACTAAGCTTTAATATGAAGAAGATATCTAGCTCAATATCTGCCATGAAAAACTCTTCTCAAGATTCGCCATTGGCTGTCTACACATTCGTATCTAGAGGACTTGTTTACTGACTCGGTATTCATCAAGGACAAATCGACCAAATTTTTCATTTCTTTGGCCACAGATTGGACACACATACTCTCAATACCCAAACCATCAATGACAAGGGGAAAAAATCTATTGTGTCTCTGGATTTCTTAGACGCACTCACTTTTAACGTGGACGTCATTTTACGCTTGACTTTCTTTGATCGAATTTCATGTGTTGTTTTGTTTTGACAGTTGTCTCTGGTGGAAAACGATATCGCAAAAGAGTATGGAATGGTTATCCTCAGAGGGTATTGTGAAAGTACACTGTTATTACCATTCACACACACACACACACACACACACACACACACACACACACACACACATATATATATATATATATAGAGAGAGAGAGAGAGAGAGAGAGAGAAAGAGAGAGGGAGAAAAAGAGAGAGAAAAAAGAGGGAGAGAAAGAAAGAGAGGGAGGGTAAACAGAGAGAGAAAGTGAGAGACATAGAAACAGGCAGAGAGGGAAAGCAATATATATCGAAAAACAATCTCTATAATTTCATTTTCTTTCGTATCCTCTGGTACTTAATTTGAGGTTTACAAATATCTATCTATCTATCTATCTATCTATCTATCTATCTATCTATCTATCTAAGATTAGCCAATATCTATCCCCGATCTAGAGAGAGGTGGTAACATCCCCACCTAACCAAAATTTCTATATATATATATATATATATATATATATATATATATATATATATATATATATATATGAAGAAATATACTTTTAAAGTGTGCTATATTTATGGGATAAAGTCTACAATATCAGAGATAGAGCGTATGTAAATATAAGTATAAAAGTGAATATTTAAATCAGCACTCAGAGGCGACAGGCTGTCGTCTAGCATGAAACTATCTATCTATCTATCTATAATGTGCTATATATATATATATATATATATATATATATATATATATATATATATATATATATATAAATGGCTAAATGTATAGCCGAAAGCACTCGGATAAAAAGAACATTCGGATAGTTTTATATAATTTATCATCCGAAAAAAAAAATTAGATCGCATGAAAAATTGTACTAAAAATTAAATAAAAGCACCTTGTCTGTAGTTTTCAATGAAATGTGCATATATATATATATATATATATATATATATATATATATATATATATATATATATATATATATATATATATCAGTCAAATGACGGAAAAAGCGTTTATTTTAAACAATTTCATAATTACAATTAAAATGGAAGGAAGACTTAGATTAAACTTTACACGTTTTATTGAAACAAATTGTGTAGTACAATTTCAGTTAAGCAAGCAGTAATACCAAAGTATTTATGGTTAAAATTGAATAAGAACTTTAAGGTTTTAGCGTAAATAACTATGCTACGCCAATGTACAATCGAGCAATGATTCGTTTTAATATATAAATGGAAAATTTTAGATTTATTATATATAACAAAAAAATATAACAACGTTTTGGCCGTTGTACGTTCCGGCCTTTTCAGGTAGTTGTAATGCCGAAACCTTGTGATAAATATGCCACCAAAGATGAGTACAATAGTCCGAATAATGTAAATAGTGTACATAATACCTCATCTCAGAAATATAGACAGATACTGAAAGGCCGAAACGTTGTAATAAATATGGCGACAAAGATGATGACAATAGTCCGAATAGTGTAAATAATGTACATAATACCCCATCTCAGAAATATAGACAGATACTGAAAGGCCGAAACATGGTAATATATATGGCGACAAAGATGAGGACAATAGTCCGAATAATGTAAATAATGTACATAATACCTCATCTCAGAAATATAGACAGATAATAAAAAAATAACTATATATTTTACTATATGAATGAGGTAAAAAGTTTACTAACATATAAATATTTTAAACATTTGTTGTTTCAGGATACCTCTATTATGAAATTTTTAACGAGAGTCTATTTTTTTCTTTAAGAAAGAACCTCCAACTTGGGTACTGAAAAAATGCCAATAAATTTTACCGAAGTTCCTTAGTTTTATCGTCATATCTAACATTTGTGTTTTTGTTCTGTTTTAAGCTACTAAACATCTATTCATTGTTTTTGCTGTAACAAATATTTCAACAATTAAATAAACTGTACCAAATTTCTTACTTTTTTGTGGGGCACACTGTAGTACAGGACGACTTATTAGCCAAGACGGAAGTGAGTTTCCATAAGAAGTACGTTGTGGAAATTTGAAGAAACCTCCATGGAATATACAGTTAGCAACACTACATAAAAGTGGTATATCTTGTGATAGAACCTCTGGCAGAATTTGTTCTGAATGTTTTTACTTTTTCTGTTAGGTTCCACCATTTAAGAGCTGATCCAATTATTTTCCAAATAACATCTACATATTTTTCTGATTGTTCATTACCTTGTGGAGGATAAGGCGTTGAATTACTGGTAGCAACATTTCGTAAATTCTCATTCAGTTCTCGTGAAATACGAGAACGAAAAGTTGTCTGAAGGGATTCCACGAATACTAAAAATGTTTTCAAAAACAATTAATGAACACTGAAATATGCATATCTTGACATGGGAATACAATTGGAAAATTAGAATGTCCGTCAACAATCAACCACAGTAGCAGTAGAGAGATGTTCTTTTAAGTTCATAATATATTTCATTAGCCAAGTTGCTTTTATCAATGAACTTTTAAAAGGTCAATGGAATTTGGGCTTTAGTTTCGCACAAATCCTACAAAATGCAGGTTTTCCTGTACATCTTCAATTGAGAAGGGGATATTTCTTGATCATTCAAAATGCAAACATTTTGATACTCCTTTGTGGCACAATTTCTCATGTCAACCCATTCGTGTTGAAGTTTAACGGCTTACACATGAACAATCGACACGAGTGGATGTACCCGCCATTTAATAAATGACCTAAGAAAATCGTAGCAGCGCTATGCATCACATGAAAATCTCGATTTGACAGTACAGTTTAAGAACATGAATCATTTTTTACAGGTTAATGTATTGGTTACATTAGAAATTGCGTTTAGAGCAGCCTGTTATACAGGGTGCGATGGATAAATTGTCGTCTATATGAGGCAAAAATGTAAATAACGCGGACCTCGTTTTCAGAGATATTCAGGGTGCGATGGATAAATTGTCGTCTATATGAGGCAAAAATGAAAATAACGCGGACCTCGTTTTCAGAGATTTTCAGGGTGCGATATAAAGGTTGCGATGGCAAAAATAAATAACGCGGTCGTCTATTCAGGGAGCGATGGAAAAATGTAGGCAAAATGAAAATAACATTTTCAGAGGACCGATGGATTTTCATGAGGCAAAAATGAAAATTTTTCAGAGATATTCAGGGTGCGATGGATAAATTGTCGTCTATATGAGGCAAAAATGAAAATAACGCGGACCTCGTTTTCAGAGATATTCAGGGTGCGATGGATAAATTGTCGTCTATATGAGGCAAAAATGAAAATAACGCGGACCTCGTTTTCAGAGATATACAGGTTGCGATGGATAAATTGTCGTCTATATGAGGCAAAAACGAAAATAACGCGGACCTCGTTTTCACAGATATTCAGGGTGCGATTTTCGTCTAAATGACGCATACATGAAAATAACAGTAACATCTCATTTTAACACAAAATTACCAAAATTGCGCAAAATATCTTGAAATACCAAAATGTAATTTTATTCAATAAAATTGCCATTTGCTTCAACCACAGCTTCCAGGTGGCTTAGGAATCTCCTGCAACTCTTCTGGGCAGTCTCCTTGTTTAATCTGGTGAATGCTGCCATAATACTTACCTTCAGTTCATCTTTATAAGGAGTTTTGTTTGTCTCTCGCTCAACTGTGTCCCACTCATAATAATCAAGGAAGTTGAAGACAGAGGATTTAGTTGGCCAGATGAAACAGGTGATGTGGTCGCAGAAATTGTCTGACAGCCACGACTGTATTCTCTTGCTTGTGTGGCATGGTTCAGTGTCCTGTTTCCAGACACAGGTTCTTCCAGCAGCCACCCTCCTAAAGGTACTTGATTTGGGCATTCGAGTTGAGCCTGAGGCTCTGTGGGAAGATGAATGGAGGCATAACATCGCCTTCACTAGTGATCACTCCAAACACCTTCGTAATCATCATTAGACTCTACTAACTCTTACTGAATACTCTGCACTGTCCTAAGATTGATACCCAAACAGTCGGGAATGTTCGCGTTGAAGCTACCGGCGAAAATGCCAAGCAGTACAGTATGTCTTTTCTGAATTTCTGGGGGAGTGAATTACGTCATCGTGCGCTTTTTTTTTCACAGACGGTGCCCAACTGAACCTACAATACTGTTCTATTGACAAAATCAAAAACAAACAACGCGCATGCGCTAAATTAAAAATATAAAATGGCGACAGTTTGTTCATTGCACCCTGTATATTCAATTTCCTTATTTCTCATAATGAAATTGTTAAAACTGATCAATACTAAGAGCTATTTGAAGTTTGACTGCGATTTAACGCTTATCTTTATTTACATAATCCGTTGAAAAGGGGAGACGTGTTGGACGTTTGCATAAACGCACACTTTTAAATCTCGGAAGTGAGTGCACTCATTCGCTAAATATATCATCATTTGATGAATATCGAAAAAAAAAGGCGGAAAATATATTTTCTCTGATAATTTAATTATTTTGTATTATATGAGGATAGCTATTGAGATATAACTAATAATTCTCTCTCTCTCTCACACACACACATACGCAGACACACACATGAGTGTGCGTTTTGAACGGCCTCGCTTCAAGAAAATTTCAAACGAATGCAGGTGTTCTCCATGGCTTTATCTTGAATCCGACACTATCTCTGATCTTCATCAATAACCACCCCGATTTCATCAGTTCCCAACTATGTTTTTATGCAGAGTGCACTAAAATTTTAGCGATTGCATCGAATCAAGAGCAGTATCTACTGCAAGGCCAGTTGGATCACTGTGTCGTGCCAAAAGATATTTCTCGTCAGAGACCACCTTGCATATATATATATATATATATATATATATATATATATATATATATATATATATATATGTATATATATATATAACATATGCATGTTATAACATAGAAAAATTGCAATTTTTTTCAATACTTCTGGTATCTTATCAAGTGATAGGGTTGCTGGAAAACAAAGGATTTTAAGAGTTCAAAAACAAAAGATCGTGAAAGCGTTAAACTTGGGGTTTCAAACTACTATCCATGCATATATTAGCTCATCACGGACATTGATACTACGCATACACACACATACACACTCATATATATATATATATATATATATATATATATATACACATACACACATATATATATAACACACACACACGCACACACACACATATATATATACATATTTAAAAATTATGACATAATTATATTATAGCAACACTGAAATGGCGATTTTTGTAGTGATATTATAACATCGCTCTACTTTGTATCGAGCACTTTTTAAAAAAAAGTTTTTGGGTTACTTGAATTGTATTCCATCTGAACCAACCTTGCATTCGGATATATATATATATATATATATATATATATATATATATACTCCAGTTTATATCTAAAGTCTGGTGCAATACATACATATAAACATTAAATATAGGTTTCATCCAATTAAAAATGTTTTGGGAGTACAATTATATTTTTGTATGTATTACGTTTTTGCTGGTTTTCATTTACTTTTGCTTTTCGTTCTACTCGGGGGACCTTGTTCGACTATTTTCTATAATTGATACCATACCGGTTCGATTGTTTTCCTACCCTGACCCATATCGATCGCTTTTTTGACCTACTGTAAGTCGAACGTAATGCTAGGTGCAGTAATTGTGAAAGTAACGTCGAGAAAGTTCATCGCGTCCACAGATATTATTGAAAAATCAGAAAAGAGCGGGACAATCCGAAAATTTCCCGCTTAGACTTGAAATCCCGCCAAAACATGTTTTTACCTCATAAATGACCGCGAAGTTCTTATTTTGGCCGACATCGACACCAATACAAAAGACACACGAAACAACGCACACAGACTGGTGATTGCTAGCAAGACAATAATTTCTGAATACGGCCACACACGCACACATAAACAAATATGCGTGTGTGAGTGTGCATATACATATATGATTGAAATTTGGATGAATGGTAAGTGCGAAGAACAATATATAACTTATTCTAATTTGGAAATCTCTACTATTGGTTAAAGAACGTCATCAGATAAATGGGGATTTGCTTGAAAGATAATCCATTTTTGTGATAATTTTGTTTGATAGCCGAACTATTTCACAATAAGAGTTTTATAATTGTCTTATATGTTGACCGTACATCTAAGTATTATACATATACATATATATATATATATATATATATATATATATATATATACAAAAAAACACAAGCAGACACACACACACACACACACACACACACACACACATATATATATATATATATATATATATATATAGAGAGAGAGAGAGAGAGAGATAACAGCAAAATTTATTCAATTCTTAGATTAAGCTCTGAACCGTTGTGTCTTAAAAATAATAATAGATATCTAAAAGGATTTCTCCCTGATTTTTATAACACTATTGCACTCTACTTTGAGCAATAAGAATATACAATTACTCTCCATGCTTAACAGAAGAATCGTGATGAAATCGATTATAAATGAAAACGACATGTTCATCAGTATTTATAATATAAGTTTAATAATTGATTCCATTCTTGTTTTCAATGATTCTAAGAACTATTATTCATTTTTTTCACTCCCATGCTAATTTTAGGGCTGACTTCAAACGTTTGAAATGCATATATATATATATATATATATATATATATATATATATATATA
>CAHIKZ030005555.1:8182500-8210000 GCA_903632075.3 Acanthosepion pharaonis
AATATGCAACAAATGCTACAATGAAAAATATCGAAAATTTTCATCATGAGTTCTTATTTTCATTAAAACAAGATGCGGTGAAAATTAACTTTGATTATACCGTACGCGAGTAACATGGTAAAACACATAACCCCCACACATATCTATATTCATGACCCATATATATATATATATATATATATTATTATTATTATTATTATTATTATTATTATTGTTATTATTATTATTATATACCATAAAATTATAATGCGATTACTGTTTTAGATGTTATAATCGTGAACACTAGTTATGAGATTCTGATAATTTTGAGGATTTATTTTAAACTGGCCTCAAAGCTGTTGGTACTGCTTAAAGAATTCGGGGGGCGTCAAGCAGTGGAATACCATCAGGACATGAAACCTCCATTTCCAATCTATAGGAAGCTCGTGTCAGCCATCTGAAATAGAAAATTATATTCCCTTCGCGTGACAAGACTTTCGGACCACGCTATATAATCTCTCATTTTTTGCAGCCGAAAGTCATCAAAATAACTGTAATAATTCTGAACAGAAAACATCGACATTATTAATGCATTATACACCGGGAGCATGTTACGTCATGTAGCAACGTCCATAAACCAACTTAAGCAATAGCACAATGTGGTATTTTTTTTTGAGAAATCTACTGTCATTACCTTCATTGCGCTGATTACCTAAGAGGAGGAGTAGCAGTAAGAGTATTCATAGCCTATGTTTTTTTTTATATTCTATTTTTTAAAATTTATTGTTATTTCATATAATATGAGGCCCAAGCGCCACACAAGGTAGTGCATTACTGAGTGAGGTTGTTGTAAGGAAGAGGGAAGGAGGAAGTAAAATGCATATTATGATGACGTGTTGATTTTGAAGGTAAAGAGATCAAGATTGTAGTTGAGAGAGAAGCATCCCCACGGGAGCTTGTTACATAAAACAACAGTTCTGGAGAAGAAGCTCTTTGGAACTTGCTCCTTATCAAATGTACCCGAAGGTAATGGGGATGATATGGAAAATACGAGCAATAAAGATCTCAGCTGGTGGAACTAAGGAATGTAACTCGTCTGATAATCTGTAATAGCGTTAGATTAGTGCGAAGCTAGCGAATTTTCTTCTTTGGGTCGCATATTGGGGAATCGACCACAAAGTCGCCTAAGCGCTTTTCAGTTCTGCCGTGTCCAGACAGTGAGGATTGGTCAGAACGAATCTAAATATGGCATCAATATTCCATTCTTGGTCGGATGTGATTCTTGAAAGATAAAGAATTGTAGAGGCTGCTATGTATTTTCTGGATCAAATAAGACGACAATTGTTTCTTCTGTTGCACGAATATACGCCTTCTATTTGGGGCCTGGAAATTATATTTTGTTTATTCCTATTTTTTTTTTAATACAGAACTTCATTCCAAAGCTTATTTAATGTACACCTATAAAAATTAATCAGCAATATTATCGGCCCTCATCTGGCTGCTCTGCTTCAATCGCTTTCCCGCCGCCATGAAGTTGCCTCTATGTGTTTTTCCTATAAATACTTTCATGGTAATTGTTCGGGTGAGTTCGTTGCTATGGTATCTAGTACTGGACTGTCGTCGAGATCACATCAATTTACAGTTAAGATGGCTAGATGTAGCCGTAAGTTCTAGGCTAACAGATTCTTTTGTCGTACTTCACGTTTTTGGGACTCTCTTTCGGCTCCATGCTTTCCAGCCAACTTCAAAAATTGAAAGGCAATGTCAATCGCTATCCACTCTCCTTCTGATTAATCTTTTCTTTTCTCGTTCATTACCAACGACTCTCTTAGTGACTCTCTTGTTTTTCATGAGGTGAATCCGATTAAAAAAAACGGAAATTAATATATTATATATATATATATATATATATATATATATATATATATATATGTTATATTAAAGGCCATAATGTGCTAACCGTATTCGGATATTAAAAACATCCCTACAACACACTAAAACATACACCTAATGCACACACTCAATTAAGCTGAAAAATTGAATCATCCTTGATAATGACTAAAGGTATATCCGAAAGTGCTCGGAGCTATAAAACGTTTGGACAGTTTTTTAAACACTCTTTGTCCAGAAAAGAAGACTCTTGTTCGAACACAAGAAAAATTAAATAGAAAGCTTAACCATAGAACCTTATTTGTCGTTTTTAATGAAAAACATGCATAAACGAAGGATTGCTACCTAAATATACAACTGTATATATATATATATATATATATATATATATATATATATATATATATATATATTATATTGTTATATATATATATATATATATATAAATGTATATACACATATATCAATATACATACATCTATATACATACATATATATATATATATTATTGTTATACGTTATATATATATATATATATATATATATATATATATATATATATATATATATATATATATATATATATATATATATATATATATATATATATAATTATTATTATAATTATTATTATACATACCATAGAATTATAACGCTGTTTCAGATGTTATAATTGTGGATACTAGTAATGAGATTCTGATAATTTTCAGGGTTTATTTTAAATTAGCCTCAAAGCTGTTAGCACTGCTTACAGAATTAGGGAGGGGTAAAGCGATAGAACACTCTCTGGATATACCACACGGAATTGGTAAAAACCATCTTAACAGTGCTGACTTTCTCTTGAAATAAAGCGAAGAAATAATTGACATTCTCTTGGTGCCATGGCCTATAAAATCCAAAGAAAATTTGGCATTTCAATATCATGTGACCTTGTAGCTGAAAAATCTTATTCTGTATGCTTGGGCTAAGCTGGCGAATGCCACGTGCCTTTTGTGCTGTTCGTAATTGTATCGGCCAGGAAATTGCTCATAAATGTAGCAGCCGTTTTACCCGGTCATAATGGCAGCCATACTCTCAGCGACACGCTTTGTTAAGTAACACTGACAAACGTGACTCGGATCTGTTTAATTGGAAAAGGTAAACGATTTACACTTGTGTTTTTTAGTGTCTGTCTGCCCCTCTGCTCTTAAGCGTAATTTTTTCCCTTTCTTTTTAATTCTAATTCAACTGTTACAGGATGTGGGTGTCTCTTCAAACGGAAGAAACCTCGCTGTAAATTAAAACAGACGAACGAAGGTTGTAGTGTAGGTTTATTTAATGCAATTTGACTCTTACCCATAAGAGAGGTTCGACCATTTCTTTTATAATCGAATAATTCAAGGGAAAGATAACTATGGTTGGCTTCATCACACTCATGATAAAACAAAACAAAACACAATTAACAATGACATGTTTATGTGTTGCTTAATAAACAGCTGAGCTGCAAAATTACATAAAGATTTTAAAATCTAATTTACATTTTAAAATAAGTTTCCGAAAGATCAAAACGTGACCAAGGGAATAGTTTTACAATCTCGAAAAGAAAGCGTTTGGAATATATGTTTTTTAGCGTGTAAATTGTAGAAAACATTGCAAGTATAGAATTTTAATCATTTTCAATTCATAAAAAGAAACAATGCTGTATTTTGTTATGGGGGATTTGAACCAAAATATTTGACTGAATAAAAATATTTCTTACAAAGCTTCACGCTGCGCAGGCCACTCGAGGTAGATGGTTCAGTATTAGACACAGATCAGGCGGATATGTGGTGAAGATAACGCTTAACCGTAGACTTTCATAGGTTAATTGCCTTCAGGAGGTAGTGCTACCCTGGGTTAAGAGGAGAAACCAATTCTGTCGGTCACGCAATTTCTGCGACCACATCACCTCTTACATCTGGCCACTCCCTTGTTTATTATATGTGGGGCGCAGTTGAGCGAGACACCAAGAAAACTCCTTGTAACACCGAATAGGACCTAAATTCAAGGATTATGGCAGCATTCATGAACTTGAACAAGGAGAACCTCCAGAAGAATATAAGGAGATTCCAAAGTCCTCTGGAAGCCGTAGTTGAAGCCAATGGCGATTTTATTGAATAAATTCACTCTTGTTTATTTCAAAATATTTTTGTGTAATTTTGTCAAATATTTCTGTTAAAATGAGATGTCATTGATATTTTCATTTTTATGTAATATAGATGACAATTTATCCATTTAAATAAAATTATACTTTATTTTTCATATTTCTGCTACAACAGTTTCCGGTCTCGCAACCTTCATCAGGCAAAGAGTGTTCTTTTTTACACATATTATTTAAAAATATATGATTTTTTTCTTATAGTTGTATCCACAAATCCAAGAAAAATTTGTGTTACTACTACACACAAACGACAATGGTTAAACATCGAAAAACATAAGGAAAATTAATTCCTTTTAGTAATATGTGGCAATAACCATACATACATACATATATATATATATATATATATATATATATATATATATATATATGTGTGTGTGTGTGTGTGTGTGTGTGTGTGTGTGTGTGTGTGTGCATATATTCATGCATCTGTGAGTGTATGTGTGTGTGAGGAGTTGTAGTTTATACAAATTTGGTTAAATTTCAACAGGAGTTTGTGGTGCTAATTTTTTTTTGATTTTTCTCTATTTCAGAACATTTTCTTGTTGTTTTTTTTTCCGATGAAAGCTTAAAATATAAGTTTTTATATTTGAAAACGAACTATAGTTTATTTCTCTATCTCTCGATCTTCCACTAGACTGGTTTCCACCCAATACTAGCCAGGTTCATGACTTTCCCTAGGTGTTTTTCTGCGAAAGTGAACAAAACAAACTTATCCCACCAACCACATATTTCTCACCAATAGTGGCCACACTGCCCGAGGCTACGGTAAGATTCACAAGGTATTTTGATGGCCTATGAGCCGTAAAGCATTTGGTAAACTCGAGATTTCCATATAAAATATTGACCTAGAACGTAAAACCCTATTCCTCAAACATATCCAATAATAAATACTTATTCAGAATGCATTTAGTTAGAAAGAAGCTCTCATTGGAAAGAATGAAGTAAGGCATTTGAATCATGGCTAGAATAATAAAAAAATAACCTTTTTCCGACAAATGTTTTTATTTTTCTATTTTTTCTATTGACTTCTTGCAACAAAGGACATCAGTGACTAAAACAATCGTCAAAGTTACGCTAAGTCATGATTAAAAGTAATTTTTCAGTTTTTCAATTCTTTATGAAAATAAAAAGCGTTACAATTTGACATTCAACAAGAATCTTTTATTTATTTCATTTTTCTATTTTTTTCAGATTGTGAAAGAAATTCGGATCTAATTTAGGCTTTTTCACGCTATAAACACTTAACTTGTTTCTGAAATTCAGCTCTGTGTGCAATTTCCATTTAAGGGCGATGAATTATTCACATATTTTTTCAGTTGACTTTTCTAAATAGAAAAAAATAATGAATGAAATGAACTGAGTATGACTGAAAGGAACAGTAATTTAGGGAAAGAAGAAGAAGAAGAAGAAGTAGTAGTAGTAGTAGTAGTAGTAGTAGTAAAAGGAGAGGAGGAAGTAGAAGAAGAAGGAGAATGAGAAGGAAGTAAAAAAGAAGAAAAAGGAGAAAGAGAAGTAGTAGTAGTAGTAGTAGCAGTAGTAACTCATAATAATAATAATAATAATAAGAAGAAGAAGAAGAAGAAGAAGAAAGCGAGAAGAATAAATAGTAAAAGTAGAAGAAGAGTAGAAAGATAAAGAAGAAGGGAATGAGAATGAGAAGAAAGTGAAAAAGAAGAAGGAGAAAAAAGTAATAATAATAATAATTATAAGGAGAAGATGAAGGAGAAGAAGAAGGAAAAGAAAAAAAGGAGAATGAGTAGTAGTAGTAGTTGAGAAAACTAATAATAATAATAATAATTAGAAGAAGAAAGACCGAAGAATAAGTAGAAGTAGAGGGGGAAGTAGAAGAGGAAGTAGAGGAAGAAAGAGTATGAGAATGAAAAAGAAATGAAAAAGAAGTAGAAGAAGGAGAAAGAGTAGTAATAGTAGTAGTAGAAATTACCACTACTACTACTACTACTATTAATAATAATAATAATAAGAAGAAGAAGAAGAAGAAGAAGAAGAAGGAGAAGAAGAAGAAAAAGAATATACTTTGCGGATATTGAAGAAAATATTGAAGTGTTGAATCTATTATACGACAGGAAAATTTGAGAAATAACATAAAATTAAACATAGAAACTGCAAATTTCATTTTTATTACACGTTTCACAATTCTTGTTGTGTTTCTTGGTCGATATCAAGTTAAACTATTATTTTCTTTAGAATATATACGATACGTGTATATATTTAAATATATGTTTAAATATATAGGATATATTTATATACAAATACATATACAATATTATAAAATGATAAAGGAAAGTAAAAAATGATCCAAAACCCAGAAAGACGAAAGCGCAGTAGTCTTTGAGCAAATACCAATTTACCATTTTTAAAAATTATATTTAAAGCTTCTCGCCCCAAGCAAGGCGGGAGTGCCACTAACACACAAGGGCTTACAGAGAGTGAGAGTAACAGTAAAGAGGGTTCTTTGAGGAAAGGATAAAGAGAAGGACGAGGATCAGGATCAAGGCATCAGAAGATGTCGATTGACATTACATTTGAATATTTGAAGATTATAGCTATCAGGGAAGCAAGTAAGAGGAAGGGAGTTACTCTGTCGGGAAGTGCGAGAGAAGAAGCTGTTGTAGTAGAAGAGATGGTTACAGTTGACTTTTCGACAATGACAGTGTGGGACCGAGATGCCAACCTAGTAGCACGTTTAAATTCATGCAGTTGGGGTACCAGTGAAAGTAGCTCGTCGGAGCACTTGCCATGAAATTAATTGTAGAAAAGATAGAGGGAAGCACCAGCACGTATGTGAGAAAATTACTGTAGACGAGATGCCAGATCAGGACCTATCACATTGCAGATCCGTCTCTGGATTTTGTCGAAGATCTCGAGACGAACAGCGGGGGCACCAAACCATATATGGTAGCAGTATTCAAAGCAAAGACGAATGGTTGATTTGCAGATTTGAAGGGTGGACTCAGACTAGAGAAAAACGTCTGGCGCGACACAGAGAAACAACTTTTCTTACGGTTAATGAAGCTAAATTTCATGTTGCTTCTGTTTTAGCATTGAGTATTTTACATCAGTGCTGTCTTATTTTGAACCCGTGTGTTTCTAGCAATTTCGAAACATTTCCTTACTTTTAATTTGAAGAACCTCACCTTTTTATTTAAATATAGCTCGTTTATTTCAAATACACAGCATCCACTATAATAACTTCGAACGGAATAAGAATTTCGGATTAAGAATCCATCGACTAACTTATATCTGTTCACAAACGCATCTTAACGATTTTGTTTGTATGACAATGACATACTAGTTAAAAGCAGAAAGGCCCCCATTGTTGCTTGTAAACAGAGCATGTTTAAGCTTATGGCTCGGCTCCAGGAAGGTTCATATTCTTAGAAATACATTTAACAGCTAAGTACTGAGTTTACATCATATAAAAGGCTGAATCAGATAGATAGCTGACATTATAGTGAAATGACTCAACATACAAATCCATGTCCCTATAAGTCAAGCCAATTAGGTGAACGTCCACGCTTACTTGAGCCCTGGGCACGTATTTTCAAGAGTATTGTTAGGAAAAAAACAGTTCGTCTTGTAAACCGGAAAATACGGTATTTAATATATTTTTGTTTATACTTTATTTTAATAGATACAATTTATTGAAGTAAATGCTCTGTTTTTTTTAATTAAACAGTATTAATGGCATTTATCTATGTCCCACACGGAACCGTCATTTGATTTGTCGCACTATACCAGACTGCTATGATCGACCGAGAAAAGTCCTCGGAGACTGTGTTTTTTAAAAAAAACAACATTAATTTGAACTTTGCTAACCAGACGTTTCTTTATAGAACGTGTTTTCCCTTCACACCGCTACTTTTTAACTACCTTAACAATGCTTATTGTTTTTGATGTAATGAATATACATACACCTGGGTTTCCACTCACAGTAATATGATTGGCTGGTGTCAGTCATAAATACAGACTGAAATGGAGGTATAGGGGCGACGACAATTGTTTTCGCCTATTGCCTACACTTATTGCCTACCACTACGACGAGGACCAGTCCATGACGGTTACTTGCTAGATTGTTCTACCCAGTTACAGTAGTCAACAACCACTTTCCTACTTCGAACAAGTATATCCCTTTCCGGGACATATCAGTTTTAAAAAGCGATGATTAGAATTGTAATAAAACCTAAACAAGTGATGGAAGCGAATTTATACATGTTTCTCTTTCTTGAAAATTTACAACAAAAATACTAAACACTATTTATTAGATTCTTTATTATATTTAAAACATTCTGAAACTAATATATTTGTATCAAAACTAATGCAATGCAATATTTATCATTTATCAATTTATAAAGAAATAATATGAAAATAATTTTTTATTCATAGATAAACCTTTACCAAATAATTAAGATATGTGAACAAAATATAATGAAAGTTTTTTGTCATTTTATAAAGTTCGAATCAACTGACAATTGCCAACCTTTCCAATAAACAATATAATAAATAGTGTTTATTATTATTGTTGTTAATTCTCAAGAACGTGTAAATTCATTTTCATATTTTTAAGTTTTATTATAATTCTAAGCATCGCTTTTTAAAAACAATAAACATTGCCGAGAAGTGAATTTAATTAAAGTAATAGCGTTATCTACTGAAAAATCGTCATTTTGCAGTCCGTTTTTTGGTGGCCACGAAGGTCCATGTTTGCCAAGTTTTTGTTAAAACACTTTTTCAGGAAATTAGATTTCTCAAGTACACTGTTATCGGTCATCTTAGTGATGGGAATTTCAATCTTAGTCTTTGATTTAAAGTAAAAACAAGTGAAAGCAACGCGGGACATGCCTAGCGGGCTTAAGTAAGTGGATGACAGAATATAGCCTGAAGGAATTAGCAAAGGGACAAAGCTTATTGAGAGCTACAAGAGATAGGGGAAAGTGGAGAACCATGACCGGCTACGGCACATAAAAAGAAAGAATCAGCGTATTCCTTATGTCATTATTTTCTCTCTAATTAGAAGTGATACTAAATTTTGATGCTGTTGCTTTTTAATTCATCGGACAATGTCTATGTGCTTTTGTACACAAAATTTGTACACGCACACGCACGCACACACACGCAGATATACAAAGAAGAAGAAGAAGAAGAAGAAGAAGAAGAAATTACCACTGTTACGCCAGCTTTCAAATTGGTTATTCCCTTTATAATTTATGCATTTTTCTCATTTCCTTTATCTCTCTTTTATTTCTTCTCCTCCTCCTCTTCTTCTTCTTCTTCTTCTTCTACAATGTAATGTAACTCTTGCACAGAAAAATTATTTTCTTTTTAGCGGATCTCTTATATCATTTAATTTTCTCGTGTGCAAGAGTTGCATTACATTGTAGAAGAAGAAGAAGAAGAAGAAGAAGAAGAAGAAGAAGAAGAAGAAAGTGAAGGAGAAGAAGAAAAAGGAAGTGGATGAGGACGTGAATAGATAAAAAGGGGAAGAAGAAGAAGAAGAAGAAGGAGGAGGAGGTGGAGGAGAAGGAGAAAAAGAAGAAGAAAGTGAAGAAAGTGAAGGAGAAGAAGAAGGAAGTAAAGAAGAAGAAGAAGAAGAAGAAGAAGAAGAAGAAGAAGAAGAAAGTGAAGGAGAAGAAGGAAGTAAAGAAGAAGGAGGAGGAGGAGAAGGAGGAAGTGAAGAAGAAGAAGAAGAAGAAGAAAAAATGAAGGAGAAGAAGGAAGTAAAGAAGAAGGAGGAGGAGGAGAAGGAGGAAGAAGAAGAAGAAGAAGAAGAAGAAGAAGAAGAAAGTGAAGAAGAAAGAAAGGAAGAAGAAGAAGGAGGAGGAGGAGAAGGAGGAAGTGAAGAAGAACAAGAAGAAGAAGAAGAAGAAGAAGAAGAAGAAGAAGAAAGTGAAGGAGAAGAAGGAAGTAAAGAAGAAGGAGGAGGAGGAGAAGGGGGAAGTGAAGAAGAAGAAGAAGAAGAAGAAGAAGAAGAAGAAGAAGAAGAAGAAGAAGAAATAAAAGAGAGAAAGGATGTGAGAAAATGCATAAATTTTAAAGGGAATAAACAATTTGAATGCTGGCGTGAATATGGCATTTTCTTCAAAAACATTTAGTGGATCTCTCATATCAGTTAATTTTCTCGTGTGCAAGAGTTACATTACTTTATGGATTGACGTGTTCAATAAACGTATCTGGTTCCCTGGTAGTTGTGAGTTCAATTCCTGGATGTGAAAACATATTCTTTAAAAGAAAAAGACAAACGGTACAAAGATGCTTGAGAAAAGCAACTGACATGAGTTATCGCCCCTAGGAATGGAAAGTGGAATGAGAACTATGTTTCCTTGTGGATTAAATAAATTGTTTCAATCGTCAGAGAAGGTTATTCAGTAAGACAGGCACCTGAAGAAGGCCAGATGGTAAAAGAACCGAAACGTTGTAGGACAACCAAGATGAGAACATTTGTATGAATAAAAATGGCAGTTAGTAATGATAATTCCTGATCTGAAAAATGCAAATTCAAAAAATAAAAAAATAAAATACCTGCAATTCTCACTATTCGAGGTAGACTATTCTAGTTCCAAATCTAATGGATGTCAATTATCTCCTGTTAATTCCCCTCTGAAGCTTCTCCACTGCCTTAACCAGGTATTGAACTCACACTCTCTGGGTCCTGTCACTGGATTTCACTAACGCCTTTATCCACTGTGCCATGTGTCTACCCCAGTGAGTGAAATAAAGGGTTCAGTTCGACATTCCAACCACTAAGAAGGCCGGAGCGTACAAAGGCTGTTTTCTTTCTGGTTTTATTAAAACCAGTATGCAACATTTGGAAGAAGTATTATAAAGAAGTACATCTATTTGTTATTTTTATGTTGAAGAATTCATATTTATTTTTCCCTACATTTTAATTTTTGAAATTAAATAAAAATGGCAGTTAGCAATGATAATTCCTGACCTGGAAAAATGCAAACGCGTTTTAATAATTCTTATGACTAAGAAAAAAAAAAGAAGCTTTTTTTCAAAGAATGAAATTGACTGAGGAATAAGCCGAAGGAATTAAAAAAAAGGAAAATAACAAAGAGACGGTAAGAAGACGAGATTATCAAAACAAAGAGAGCCGGAGAGAAATTTTAAAATAATGAGCGAATAAAAAAAAAAGAGACATCTGTACAAGTCCTTATAATCCTGAAGAAATATTTTAAATATTTGTAAACAAAACACTTAAACCTTTTCTCGTTTAGTTATCTGCTCGTTTTCCTCAATCAAACTTATCTAATTTCTATTTTCTCATTTAACATGATTATTCAAATTAACTAGTTTTAATAGATCCTGTATCATCACGTTATTTCACGTTCGACATCTCACCAAAGATCTCGTACAATATTCATACTTCAAATTATTCAAGCACATTCCAGGATCGAAAAGTCAGTTAACATCTATTAAAATAATTGGTAATGCATTTCTCGATACTATGATAGACATGAGAGTTTTCATCTGAAATGTCACTGTGTTAGTTTTGATCTATGAAGTTAATATTCACAATATAATGATAACAAAGTGACAACAGAATCGGACAAATTGGAAAATAAAAATCTACATTGGTGGAAAGGACAATATAGGAAGAAAAATAAATGAAAATTGGTATATATTATATTATATATATTTATATATATATATATGTATTTGTGCAATCCCTTTTTGAAAATGTTGAAAACGACTAAAAGGTGTGATGGTTGATTTTTTTATATAATTTCTCATGCGTTCGTATATTTTTATTCAGGACATAAATTATATAAAAATTGTCCTAATGTTTTACAAGCGCTTTTGGCCATACTTCAGCCATTATCAAGGATGAATTTCCTTTAAGATTTAACTGAATATGCATTTATATACACACAAACACAAACAAACACACACACACACACACACACACACACACACACACACACACACACACACACACATATATATATATATGTATTATTTCAAAAACAACTCCAAAAAGTAGTTCAATCTCCATATGTGCTTGACGAATTGGGAAACCATGAAAGTTTAATTTGCACTGTAAACATAGGTATATGTGTATATATATATATACTTCATATCTCTGTTTATCTACAATGAGCATTGTTTTGTTTGCAGCATAAATTAAATATTTATTTACTTAACTGCAGATGCACAATGTCACATGCATATAGAGTTGCTAATGTCTCGATATTTCGCTTATATTATTCATATTATATATATATATATATATATATATATATATATATATATATATATGTATGTATATATATATATATATATATATATTTAATAATATATATATATTGATAGAGATATTTAAAACACATAAAATATATTTTATATATATATATATATATATATATTATATGTAAAAGTGTATATATATATATGTATATATTGCTAAAGATATGTAGAAACACACACACACACACACATATATATATATATATATAAGCAAGTGTATATGGATATAAATCCGACAGAATGAAGAAAAATTTTGAAAAAACAAACAAAATCCTTAAATGTTGTTTAAAATGAATGAAATGTCGACGTCTGACGTTTCGGTTTAATAAACCTTTTTCAAGACATGGCGTGACCATGTTAGACGGAAAGCTGATCGTTTTAAAAATTTTCAGTTATCTGTTTTGGATAAGACTTGTGTTTTTTATGTCCATCATATTCAACTGTATTGTATTTTAATGAATATTGTCTTGAAAAAGGTTTATTAAACCGAAACGTCAGACGTCGACATTTCATTCATTTTAAACAACATTTAAGGATTTTGTTTGTTTTTTCAAAATTTTTCTTCATATATATATATATATATATATCAGAGAAAATATATATTTACAAATGTAATATATATATATATCTGAATATTATATATATGATATATAATATCCTTATGACAAATGTGTATAGATATATAAATATTATATATAAAACACACAAAATTTTATATATATAATATATAATATATATATAAATATATATCGATAATATATATAATATATTTATATTATAAAATATATTTTCTTATGAAAATGAGTATATATATATGTATAATTTTATATATACACATATATATATATACACACATTTTTTAAATATATATATATATATATATATATATATATATATATATATATATATATATATATATATACTTATATCGAAACATATATATCCGAGAAAAAAAGGACAATTCTCTATTTGATTTACTAATAGAAGGAGCTTCTATTAGTAAATCTATAACGGTGAGCAGACAGCCAAGATTAGCTAAAGGAAGAATCTATTTAGATATTAACAATGAGGGCGAAAAAATTGCCATCACCCTTCCCATTTCCCTATGAGAAATAACTTGAGGTAATTCTCTAAATGATCCTACATGGCTCATGAGAATGAAGATCCGTCAGGTAACCAGACTCTGGACCATTTGCACAAATATACATTCTTTTAAGAATACCTTGAGCAAAAACTGCTTTTTGCTAATGCAATCTATTGTTTTATTTCGTTGTATTTTTCATTTATATGCTTCAACTTTGGTTAAGAGGTGCCGAATAGATTAATTCGCCCAGACCTGCTTATTTTGGTGGCAGTGCTTGGGTGACTTAGAAGGTCAGTCTGGCAACAATGTCTTTTTTTATCCCATATCTTTTTCTTCTTCTTCTGCATCTCCTCCTGCACCTTTTGCTTCTTCTTCTTTTCCTCCGCCTGCACCTCCTCCTCCTCCTTCTTCTTCTTCTTCTTTTCCTCCCCTGAACCTCCTCCTCCTTCTTCTGCAACTCCTCCTCCTCCTACTTCTTCTGCAACTCCTCCTCCTCCTTCTTCTTCTTCTTCTTCTTCTGTACCTCCTCCTGCTTCTTCTTCTTTTTCTCCTCCTGCACCTCCTCCTGCTTCTTCTTTTTCTCTTCCTGCACCTCCTCCTTCTCCTCCCCTGAACCTCCTCCTCCTTCTTCTTCTTCTGCACCTCCTCCTGCTTCTTCTTTTTCTCCTCTTGCACCTCCTCCCCTTCTTCTGCTTCTTCTTCTTTTCCTCTTTCTGCACCTCCTCCATCTTTTTCTTTTTTTCCTCCTCATGTACCTCCTCCTCCTTCTTTTCCTCCTCCTGCACCTTATCCTCCTTCTTCTTCTGCTTCTACTTCTTTTCCTTCTCGTTAACCACCTCCTCCTACTTCTTCTTTTCCTCCCCCTGAACCACCTCCTCCTCCTCCTTCTTCTTTTCCTTCCCCTGAACATCCACCTTCTTCTTCTTCTTCTTCTTCTTCTTCAACTCCTCCCCCACTTTCTTCTTCTTCTTCTTCTTCTTCTTCTTCTTCTTCTTCTTCTTCTTCTTCTTCTTCTTCTTCTTCTTCTTCTCCTCCTCTTCTTTCTTCTTCTTCTTCTTCTTCTTCTTCTTCTTCTTCTTCTTCAATACTCACGACTTACGCTGGAAATTAAGTGACAGCAAGTCACTTTCATATTCCAGCACTCTCCTCAGTATTCTTTCAATGCCACTCTCCAGACGTTTCCCTTCTTTCTCTGGTTGCTTCACTGAAGACTGACATGGCAGATTCACCTTCACACTTGCCGGTATTTTATGGATTTCAGAGCAAAACATCCGGCACCTATCTTTGAACACTGAGTACCACGAAATCACCTCAAATACTCAGCACCTTCCACAGTATATTTCCAGACCCCGGCAACATCCTGATCAGTATAGTTTCAGTTCTTTTATCACTTTTTTAATTCACGGCAAGGTCTAAATGGCGCCTATTATTATGGACAGGGCTCTCAAATGTTTAACGTACAGATTTCTCAGTTAATTTCTTTTTTAATCTATGAGCCGATGATAGGTCCTCTTTTTTTTCTTTTTCGTTTACACAATTTAATCGATTCTTTTCGTATAGATGGAGGAGTCTCTGTTAATCTATAGATAAGCTAGATCTATAATCAGTTATTTTTAACCTCGTTTCCTAGACCAATTCTTTTGGAAAAGTGTGTGCGAAATTCATTGGCTGCCTCATAATTTTTTCATTTTGATTTAATTAAAGCTAACCTTGATCATCAACGATATATACATAAGTAATATCCGAATGTCTAAAAATATAAATTCATATTTACTTTGAATATATTTGATCTAAAATTTATATAAATACAAGCTCAATCGTTATCAACAACTTATATATATATATAGACGTTAAACAATAGGAAAAAAAATATATATATATATATATATATATATATATATATATATGTATGCATGTATGTGTGTGTGTGTGTGTGTGTGTGTGTGTGTGTGTGTGTGTTTATACATTCTTTTTTATAGATACAAATATTTAAGTAAATGCTCTGTTTATAATAAACGGTATTAAACAACATTTACCGGCCTGAATGTCTTGAAATTTTTATAGAAAATATTCCTCCACCGTTCGATGAAAATTTCTTGGACATTCAGGCCGGTAAATATTGTTAATACTATTTATTATAAACAGAGCATTTACTTAAATATTTGTATCTATAAAAAGAAATTATAAACATAAAAATGTCTTAAAATAATTATCGGACTTTGTCCATTTCATAATGTGTGACGTCATTTGTTTGCATTTGGTTACGCTTTGAGCAGATGTGAATGTACGTGAGAGATTCTTGGAAGATTGAAGTCTAAAAGCAGTAAAATCGACCCTGCCAATGGAACGATCCTCCGTGGTTTGATCGGTCAAGGCACGTCAGGCTATATGACGGTTCCGTATAAGATACAGTTTTGATTCCTGTCGGAGAACGAATATTTTCTATGAAAATTTCTCGGACATTCAGGCCGGTAATGTTATTAATACTGTTTATTATAAAACAGCGCATTTACTTAAATACTTGTATCTATAAAAAGAATGTATAAACATAAAAATGTCTTAAAATAATTGTCGGGCTTTCATAATGTTTGACATATATAAAATTCATTATTTTTTTAAGACGTTCATATTATAAAATGATTTTCTTTTGGAGGGAAATGATGCAAATTGGAGATTTTAACCCTCTACAAATTGTTTAAGAGATATTCCATCAAGTGGGTTATGTAATCGTCCAAATAGACAATAATAAGATGGAGAACACATTTTTAGGAATAAGAGGTATGTAAACTTTTTTCTCGTCCGAGATCTTGCTGCATCGGATTATTCATTATCATGACGGAAGGCTACACTTTTACGAATGATTATAAGAGATCGTTTTTTTCTTCAACTAAGTGTTAAAAGAATTAAGTTCTGATTATAGATGACTGCTGTAGCAACTCAAAGAGGAACACACCAGCACTTTATCACCAAATATTTACCAAAATTTTGAGACGTGCGTTTAAACTATCGTTTCCATCATTTTTCGGAGACAAAAAACATTTGACATCGCTACGCAAAAACTTTCATGCTTCGGAACTATAATCGTCACTCTTCGGGCGATGGGAGATAACATATAATACTGGAGTATTTGAAAACAAATCGTTACCTCTTTTGAAAGTTAAAATGAGAGGGGACCTAATATTAGAATTAACAAATATATTTGTGGACATGTCTGGATTAACCAATTAAAAGCTAACATAGAAAACTAAGGATAGAAATATAAGGTCAGACGTTTGAGGGAGGTGGCTTATTAAATCATGTCGACAAGTTTGTCTTAGAAAAATGATGAACCCAACAATTTTTTGTCTTGGTAATAACAAGACCCTTATGACGACATTGTGCTAATGTCGAAAATACATATATACATACATACATACGAAGGGCATCAATAAGATCATTAATACGGTTCTTATTATATTTAGAAAAAAAAATCAATATATTTCTTAACAAAAAGAAAACGACACTGCAACACGAACTTAAAAAACAAACATGACATGTGAAGACACGATATTTAAGAAATAACGAAACTTAGAGAACAAAATCAATTCTTGTGAAAAGCGAAAGATTTCAGATATTGGACAATTTATATTTAAATTAAATTTTCATATTTAATTAAATTTTATATATAAATTAAATTTTATATTTAAATTTACACCGATAATGAAGTATAGAATGAATAAACAATGAAACCTTTACGAAGAACTCTCTTGACACACACGCACACACAGACACACACACAAATATATATTATATATATATATATATATATATATATACACACACACAAATATATACGCACACACATATATGTGTGTATGTGTGTGCGCGCGTGTGCGTGCGTATATGTGTGTGCGTGTGTGTGTGTATGTCTGTATGTCTGTTCTTTATGTGTGTCTCTCTCCAGAGAGAGAGAGAGAGACAGACAGACAGACAGACAGACAGACAGAGAGAAATAGAAATGAAATAGAGAGAGTGAGTTGCATGAACAGATTATAAGACGGAAAGAGTAGCAATGCAAGTAGATGAAAATGAATAAATCCTCCTCTCCTTCTCCATATATTTGTGCATCAAAATAGACAGAAATGTGTTAAGGCTGTTGATACTAAGATGGAAGCCATCATCGACAGAGAAAGGAAGAGTATAAGAGGCACGTAGTGAAACATTCTTAGAAGCAGTATATGTTTGTGTGTGTTTGTGTGTGTCAGAGAGAGAGAGAGAGAGAGAGAGAGAGAGAGAGAGAGAGATAGAGAGAGAGCGAGATAAGTGTCTATGTTTGTGTGTGTTTGTGTGTGTCAGAGAGAGAGATAGAGAGACAGAGAGAGCGGGATAAGTGTCTATGTTTGTGTGTGTTTGTGTTTTAGAGAGAGAAAGAAAGATAAAAATGTATATTTGTGTGTTAGAGAGAGAGAGAGAGAGATAGAGAGAGAAGAGAGAGAGATAGACAGATGGCGAGACAAGTGTGTATGTTTGTGTGTTTTGTATGTGTTAGAGAGAAAGAGAGAGAAATTGAGAGGGAGAAAGCGATAGATTGAGAGCGAGATAAGTGTGTATGTTTGTGTGTGTTAGAGAGAGAAAGAGAGAGAGAGAGAAAGAGAGAGAGAAAGAGAGAGAGAAAGAGAGAGAGAAATAGAGAGAAAGAAGAAGAGATAGAGAGCGGAAGCGAGTTCAATTTGTATATGTATGTTACAGAGAGAGAGAGAGAGAGAGAGAGAGAGAGGGCGATTGAGAGAAAGAGAGTAAGAGAGAGAGAGAGAGAGAGAGAGAGAGAGAGAGAGAGAGAGTACACTCCTGAGACATACTTTATGCACGTCTCAAACCTTAGACTGTCATCTATCTCCACCCACACGACAAACATTAAAGAACTAATTCAATTCTTCTGTCATCAAAACTTTCGCTATTTCCCGGATAGCCTCCAGAATATGTCACAAGACTGAAACCGTAGCTCGGCCGGACAGCCAACCCCCCACCAACTCACCTTAGCTATGCATTTCTTTGTCTAACCTTTGGCGATTCCGTTGACATTTCCGAAAACCGCTATTAGATCAGAGCATGGACATTTCTTCCACCGTCTCGTTGTCTCAGCCTCCCTTCTTATGAAAAAAAAAAAAAAATGGAATGAAGAATTCTGCAGTTTTCGTTATCGATGCCCCATTTTAGTTGTGCTTTTTTTTAACCTGAGGCAAATTAATCTGTGTTTATTTATAGGTTTTGCCCACTTTTTAAAGGATTTGTTGTTTTTTTTACATTTGCTGCTCTATGTTAGAAAGGGAGAAAAATAAAAATAAACAGTGAAGTAAGCATATAAATAGCTGAAATAAACGGATTAAAAAAAGCGGATGGAGTGGCGGTAGGCGTTTAAATGATAGACAGACAGACAGACACAGTATGGAGACCTGCAGGTAAGCACACAAAAAAAAAAACAAAAACAGGATAGTTTTGCTGACATACCATTCTAGGAACGGGCGATACCTTTCAAATTATAGTCGTATATATTTAGATTTATATACGATTATTGAAATCTCTATCTCAGCATGACTGTCTGCCTATCTGTCTATGATTAGAGAATATCTATCTATCTATCTATCTATCTATCTATCTATCTATCTATGACTAGTCAATTATCTATCTATCTATCTATCTATCTATCTATCTATCTATCTATCTATCTATGACTAATCAATTATCTATCTATCTATCTATGACTAGAAATTATCTATCGATATGTCTAGCTATCTATCTATCGAGACAAGACAATTATCTACCTATATATCAATGACTAGACAATTATCTATCTATCTATCTATCTATCTATCTATCTATCTATCTATCTATCTATCTATCTATGACTAGACAATTATTTATCTATCTATCTATTTATGACTAGAAAAATATCTATCTATCTATAATAGACAATATCTACCTATCTATGTATGACTAGACAATATATCTATCTGGACAATCAATCTATCTATCTATCTATCTATAACTAGACAATATATCTATAACCTATCTACCTATGTATATATATATATATATCTATGACTGGGACATCTATCTATCTATCTATATCTATCTATCTATAACTAGACAATATTCTATCTATGTATATATATATATATCTATGGACTATCTATCTATCTATCTATCTATCTATCTATGACTAGACAATTATCTATCTATCAATCTATCTATCTATCTATAACTAGACAATATCTACCTATCTATGTATATATATATATATATCTATGACTGGACAAGTATCTATCTATCTATCTATCTATCTATCTATCTATCTATCTATCTATCTATCTTATTCAGTCAGTTTCTATCTTTTTATCCCACTATCTTTCTTGCTCAGGCTGTTTCTATCTCTCTATCTCCGTACGTACTTACCTATATTTATTGCTCATTGTGTTTATCTATCTATCTATCTATCTATCTATCTATCTATCTATTTATCTATCTATCTATGTCAGTGTGTACATATCTATCTTTTCATGTATACCTAGATAGCTAGCGAAGTCTGTTCTGATCAAATTATTTATCTATATCTACTTGCTTAAAAGCCGATAAAGAAGACTGCGCTATAGCAAACCACTTCCTATTAAGTAATTAGTATTAATATTCTATTAATTCAAGCTATCTCCTACTTTCATATGCCGCCTCTCCTTTCAGGATATGGGTGATCAGCCCCCATTTTGCCCTATATAACTTCTGTCTTTTTTAATTGAGTTCATCGCATGTAAGTCAGTAAAGCCACTAAGTTACTAGGTGAAAAAGAATTAGAAACAGAAATGTTACTAAGAAGAGACAACAAAAAAGGTGTCATCAGATGAGAGTACACAGCGATTGACATTGCATTTAAACTTTTGTAGATTAAAGTTGGCTGGAAAACATGGAGCTGGAAATGAGTTCCACAAACGAGAAGTGCCAGAAAAGAAACTGTTAGCATAGAACTTACGGTTTCATCTAGCCAAATAAAATTCTCATTCTTTGATGTGATATACAATTCAAATGCTTCGATTACCTCTTCCTTATTGGAGAATACTTTATTGTGTACGAAAAGATCAAAATGCTTAAATAAGTGATAATCAGTAGGTTCGGTTTGGTTTGTTTTACGGCATATCAAGCTCAATAGGCTATTTATTGCCGACAAGATTTTTATTGCTGGTAAATTTTTTTCAGAAATGTATTGCTGGTATTTTTAATGTATTACTGGTAATAATTTTTTCTTCAAAAATTCATTACTGGTAATAACCTTTTATAAAAGTGCATCGTTGGTATTAAAACTTGTTTTTACAATTTTAATGCTTTGACCGCAGTATGGGGGTCAACTATTTTCCTATAGCTTGGACCCTAACAGGTGCTACCACCCTGGATCAGGGAACACCAGCAATTAAAGGTGCTTCCACGCTCCTCAAAACCTGATCAGGGTCCTTGCTGTTGGATGTAGTTTATCGTCTTACCCAGGACGCTGGTGAAGTTTATCGTCTTACCCAGGACGCTGATGTAGTTTATCGTCTTACTCAGGACGCTGATGTACTTTCTCGTCTTACTCAGGAGGCGGATGTAGTTTATCGTCTTACCCAGGACGGGATAAGCAATAGGAAAGATGCCAGGTGAATATGGAAGATGAGTCAAAATTCCATAATTCAGACTATGCTTCAATTGGACAGTTGATTGAGAAGTATGCAGATGTGCGTTGTCGTGCAGCAAAATTATGCTATCCCTATTCACATGTTTCTTTTGCAATTTTTCGTGCACACACCCAATTTCTACACAATACGAGGTTGCTGTTATTGATTTCACTTGAGGCCAGAAGAAATAATGAATAATCCCTTTGAAAGACCACCATACAGGAACTATTAATTGTCTGTGATAGTCGTTACTTCAAAGAAGGTTACGAAAATTGTAACGTTGCACGAACACAGTGGCAAGCCTTTCCAATGAGCAAATCAAAGTACTATAGATTTATCTGGCTTTCTTTCATTACCTTGAAAACTGAAAGAACTATTAGACGAGGTAATAAAAGAAAGCAAGATAAATGGACTAATTCTCATCTGTAAAAAGACATCATGGTCGTCAGCAAAAGAAGCAACCCAAGATGTGTGCTACATATTGCGAACGTCAAAATCAATCCGGTACATACATTTAAGTATTTGTAGTGACGAGGGAAAAATGTGACGCAGAACTCCGAAGGCACATTGGAATAATAAAATATGCCTTCCAGAAAATCAGGAAAGTATTAAGACATAGGAAATTTTCGTTAGCTTTAAAGGAAATGTTGCTGAACTGAAATTCTATATCTGATCTCCTATATGACAGTAACTGTCGAGAAATTTCTTTTCAGATGAAAAATAGACTTAAAGGGATATTGTTCTATCGACGAATGTTTAGAACACCTTGCATAATGCATGTGATTAATGAAGAAATTATAGATAGCCTGTAGAAAGAATTTGCTCTAAACGATCAGAAAGCGATAAATGAAATTTTAGAGTTATATAAAAAGGAAAGATATTCTAGAGAAGAAAAAAGCTGAGAAAAGTATTAGGTTGTCCAAGATGAAATAATGCATTTTTATTTGTTTGATGAAGTCGTCTAACGAAGTAACCTTCTAATCCACCATTGTGCAAATTAATTGAAACAAAACGAATAATTCCATTATTATTTACTTTTTTTCGTATGTTTCCAATGAGAAATGACCCATTTCACATGTTAGTACTTCGTATGTCCATTCAACAAAATCGTCCCTTACAGATTGATCACAGATCTCAATTGGATTTAAACCAGGAGAGTTTCCGGGCCAGTCTAGTATTTGATTTGCTCATTAGTAAAGCTTGTGCAGCGTTAGAATTTTCGTACGCTTCCTATCTATCTATCTATCTATCTATCTATCTATCGATAGAGAGAGAGAGAGAAGAGAGAGAGAAAGAGGATATATATATATATATATATATATATATATATATATATAGAGAGAGAGAGAGAGAGAGAGAGAGAGAAGAATAGAGAGGTGCATATGTATAAGAGGTCCTGTCAAAAAGTATCGCGATTAGTGCTATAAAATGAAAACTATAACGTATATTAATATGACATTTAATCTCCTTCGAAGTAGTGCCCTTCTGAAGCCGCGCACTTTACCATTGTCATTTCCATTGGTGGAAGAATTCCTGAACACTTTCTTTGAGACAGCCAGCAGTTGCTGTATTGCATTCTCTTAGATTTCTTCGATGGCTTTAAATCTTGTCCCTTGCATCACGTGGGGAATTTGATGAGACGTCTAAAAAAGGTTTCCCATTTTTTGACGTTGAAACAAAAATGTACAATTTTGTAGTGGATATGTGCATGTTTTAAGTTATCACGGCATAAGATAAATAAATATTTACGGCTCTACTTTATGTATTGAGCACTGATTTTAAATTAACGTTTTGAACGTTGTAATCCTACTATTCGCTCTCCTACACTTTGATATATATATATATATATATATATATATATATATATATCAATGTGGGGGAAAGGAAATAAGGATCTATATATGAAATTAATAGTCGAGAATTCCATGACAAAATGGTAAACTTTCAACGTTATTCGTTTCGTTATTGTTACTTTTTTAGCGATATATTCCTTATATGTTACTTTTTTAGCGATAGATTCCTTATATGTTACTTTTTTAGCGATAGATTCCTTATATGTTACTTTTTTAGCGATAGATTCCTTATATGTTACTTTTTAACGATAGATTCATTGTATATGTTTGTGGTTGGGTAGATTTACAAAAAAGCCATTTGCAATTTTGCTAAAGTGACAGAGATGGATAATAATTTGACATCTTAACAATCTTACGTCCGATATAAGAAGTTGACTTGGTTACACATTTAGAAAAATAGGTCTTTAATTTAAAAGATAGTTTCGTGAGATCTTCCGCGTTTCTCGATGTAAAATGGCATATTTCTTCTATCACCTGATTTATAGGTAAGACTCCAACGCTAATACAAGTTCTTCGTGCGAAGAAATTTTCCATTAATCCATTCAGCAAAACAACACACACACACACACACACACACACACACACACACACACACACACACACACACACACATTGAATTAAATATAGTCTAATGTTAATTATGTTTTATGAATATGTCCTGAAGATGGTCTACTAGACCGAAACGTCCGACGTTGACATTATATTAACATTAAAACAGTATAAGTAAATATTAGGATTTTGTTTGTTTTTTCCGTATATTTTTCTTCATACTGTCGGATCTATATCCATATATTTGCTTATACACACACACACACACACACACACACACACACACACACACACACACACACACACACATATATATATATATATATATATATATATATATATATATATATATATATATATTACTATAGTTATAAAGTTTAAAGCTACCCCAGAATTAGAATGGGGTAAAATAAAAAGGAGAATGAAAAAAAAAACAACAAAAAAAATGAAATAGAGCTCTTAGAGTCATTGAAAAAAGAATGAAATCAATTATTACACTTATACTTTGAGAAACTTTTGCAACGAATGCCAAAAATGTGTGCTGCAGTAAACAAGACTAACGGAGGATATTTTGACGAGAGCAAAATGCTTTATCTTTTTGTCAAAAAAAAAAAAAAATAAAACATGTTTCACTTTTTTTTAACTATGTATAATACTTTTCTCTTATTTTAAAAACGATTTTTTTCTTATTTTTCTCTTATTTTAAAAGCAACTACTTTTGTGGTCAATTTAAATAAATTACTAGGCGTGACCTCAAACTTTTGAACAGTAGTATTTTGTATGAATGATTCATGTAATATAAATTGAACTTATTTGATTTAAAAAAAGAACTGATCATACGTGCAAATTTTCAGGATAACAGCTGCGACATTACTCTATTTATTGAACAATTTAGTTCATGCCACATTGATAAACTCCTACAACAAAAAAATCTCAAATTACCATATTGGTAAAAAACTCACTCTCTTAAATTGTCAAAGAAATTCAACCTTAACGACAGCACGCTGCAAAGGTTTTTATCTGTTAACAATAACACGTTTCTGATGTACCTGGATTTATTATAAACAAAATAATTTCTATGTCTGAGGATGACTGTGTGTACAGTTGAATGTACTACAGATTAAAAAAAAAGACCTTATAAAGCTTGTAGTTATTAAAAACAAGGATCATAACATTTATTGCAACATTCATCGAGAGGTTCGTGAGTTAATGTAAATTTAATAAATTTGTTTGCGAAGATGTTTTTGCCATTTATATCATTAACTTTACTAATCTACTTTCGTTGCCTCTAAGTATTAACTTCTATGTTGTTATATATTTATATATATATATATATATATATATATATATATATATATATATATATATATATATATATGAAGGGATATAGTTTTAAGGTGTGCTATATTTATGAGATAAAGTGCTCAATCTCAGAGAAAGAGCGTATGTAAATATAAATATAAAAGTGAACATTGAAGTCAAACACTTAGAGGCAACAGGCTGTTTCATGCTGGACGCAATCGTCAGGGCCTAACATATATATGTTTAGAGTGAGTGAGAGAGAGAGAGAGAGAGAGAGAGAGAGAGAGAGGGATATGCATTTGTTAATATTTAAATTTAAACAACCAGTATTTTGCCACAATTTTATGTAGTATCCACTTCATCCAAAAATCATATAATCTTCCCTAAATAGAAAATAATTTTTGAAAATGACGCAATAATTATTTAAGTCTTTAAAATAAAATAAAATAATTTTTTTTATTTACCTTTAAAATTGATTTGACAGAATTCAGGAACCCCGTTGTTTTGAGTTTTGAACTGGAATCATTTCTGGAAAATGGCAAGAATATAGACACATTCCTGTAAGATGTCATTTATTTATGAGGAAAAAATCGATCTTTTATGGTAATGTTAAAGAAATATTCTATTTGAAAGGATTATAGATTTGTTTAAAGTAAGGATTTTTTCCCTGTCAAAATCTTACTCTTCTGCTGCCACAGAAAATTATTCATTTCGTTACGCCTACATTTTTAGATTGTCCAGAAACTTCCTAATCTAATGTCCACATCATCAGATTAATGTTGTGAAACGAAATAATAAAACAAATGTGTTAAAAAGAAACACGTAAAAGAATAGTTTTGACAGCGTCCTTTTTGCTTGATAAATTATGATGGAAACACGTCAAGACAGTCATATGTATCTATTTAAAATTAAACCTACCTGACATTAGCATAAATACATACACAGTCTGATTGTGTGTATCGGTTGTTAGGCCGAGGAAGATAATTTAATCTTCCCCCACCCCAAAACACCCAAATATATTTCCGAAATAAATAACTTGAGATATTAATTGACATAACTTGTCAGTTTTGGAAGAAATTATTGTTCAGGTGCCTGTGCTTCATTGGAACATTTCCACAGATTACTGGAACACAGCTGCGTACGCATGTATATAGAGACAACGAAAGATATATGGAGGCACTTATATTTAGTTTGAAATATATTGCATTGTTTCTTTTTATGAAAAAAAAATCTATATGCCAGATTTATGGTAAGAAACAAAATGACAAACGGTAAAGAAAAGAATTAATAAGTTGTTTTTTTTTTTATCGATACTCATAAAAATATTATATACATGGCCCAGAGGATAAAAGCGTTGGTTGAATTCAGTAACTTGAGTTATGAGTTCAGTACTGGCTACAGCAGGGTTGAATAGGAAACTTGGAGAGTTCAATTAAAAGGGAGATAACTGGTACTGAGATATCAGGACGAAATAAAGAGTTCGCTTCGAAATTCGAATCACCCGAAGAAGGCCGGGGCGTACAACGGTCGAAAGGTCGTGAATATCGCAGCAAAGATGAGGACAAAACACACGCACACACACACACACACATATGTATATATGTGTGTGTGCGCGCGTTTGTGTAAATATTATATCATAAAGAAGCAATCAATACAAAGATAGCAATGTTAATGTGAGTAATGTCGAAATCCTAATGAAGCATGTTAGAGTTCTTGTTCGTCGAACGCTTCAGAACATTTAACTGTCAATAAATAGCATAATTAAAAAAAAATGTCTTTCGATCTACACTACACATATTTCGTCTTAGTATGTATATGGAAAAATTGCGCCGCGAAGATGACAACTTGACATTGTCGAAAGTACTTGGCTCGTCAATTTCATCTGACAACAACTCAAATATAAGGATCGTATTATTCAAGGAATTGATAGTAACTTAATGTCTCATTAAGTGTTGCTAGCGAAGGGATTTCGCCATTAATCACATTAACATTGCTAATTATTGTTTGTATAAATTGCTTCTGTATGACAATATATAAGCTGAAAACTCTAATATGCATATATACTGTGTGTATTTAGGTAGCATTTTTTCATTAATGCATGTTTCATTAAAGTTTTGTCTGTTTATTTTATGCAAATTCCTTTCATATCATCTCATAAGCTTAACAACATTATCTTTGAACGACGAAAGAAAATCACAGTATTGATACATCTGTTTTAATCCTATCTAAGCTTTCGGTTTACATAAGCCATCAACAAAGATGACAATTACCTTACAATATATTAAACAATACACGTACATGGCAACAATGATAGTCTAGTTTTGTTTGCATGGAAGATTTCCAAGCAACGACAAACTCGTGAATACGAGACGCTGGAAGCGAAAAATCACATCACGGCCTATGACATCACACATGACCACGCGAGAGTGAAAACTAGAAGTGTTAAGTATGGCAAGGCGTTGGTATAAACCAATGGCTTCTGTTATCAATTATAGGCATTTAAGTATATGTGTGGAGTTTTCATAGTTTATTTTTTCAGGTTAAGTTTCAACTGTTTTATGTATATAGCTTCAAGAATTTTTAGTTTTTGTTTATTGTTTTCATGTTTAAGTATAGTTGTTTTTTCAACAAGGGTTTTCCAGAATTGTGTATGCGGCCAGGTATGTTTTAAATGCCTAAAAATGTTAGAATTATCATTCAAATGTAGAGTCAAGCGT
>CAHIKZ030005555.1:8212500-8262500 GCA_903632075.3 Acanthosepion pharaonis
ACCATTGGGAAATTCGTAAACTTAAGGAATCAGCACATATGCTAGGCCACAAAAATCTCCTGAGCCGATCAAACATAGATATGAATACAATATGGTAACCAGTAATAAGTAGTGCCAGAGAAAAGCAATAATAATAATAACAAAAGTTGCAATATGAGCTCTGGTAAAAAAAATGCAATGATAACGTGAGACATCAGGTTTATAATACCCAGAAATTCATACACAGATATCCTCAAGGACACATGGCACAGTGGATAAAGGCGTTGGTTAGATCCAGTGACAGGACCCAAAGAGTGTGAGTTCCATACCCGTTTAAAACAGTGGAGAACTTTCATAGGGGAATTAACAGGAGATAACTGATTACTGACATCCATATCATAAACATGGCACGTTTAGAACAGTCTACAATAAAGGGTTCAGTTCGACATTCCAACCGCCTGAATACGGCCGAAACATTGTAATAAATATAGCGACAAAGATGAGGAAAATAGTCCAAGTAATGTACATAATATCATCTCAGAAATATAGATAGATACTAAATTTTAAATTCAGAGTAATCCTTTTTCTAGACTGGCTGCCAATCTGACAGTCGGGGAAAGTTGAGATGGCTTCATATATTTTCCAATTCTTGAGAAAGTTTACGCAACACGCCAGTCAAGAATTTGAACTCGGCACACTGATTCCACTCGTCCTGGGTATGACGATAACCTACATCCGCGTCCTGGGTAAGACGATAAATTACATCCGACAGCAAGGACTCTGTTCAGGAGGTTTTGAGGAGCTTTGAAGCACCTTTCAATTGCTGCGTGGTAGCACCTGTTAGGGTGCAGGCTATGGGCAAATAGTTAACACCTCAACTGGTGTCAAAAGTCGATGAAAGTGTAAAAGTAGGTTTTAATACCAGCAATAATTTTTTTGAGGAAAAATTATTAACACATTATTACCAGCAATACATTTTAGAAGAAAAAATATTACTAGCAATATAAGATTTGTCGTCATTAAATAACCCTCTGAGGTTGATATATACGGTAAAAAAAAACAAAAAAACAAACAAAAACAAACTGATTCCACTCTCTACCCCAGTAGCCGTTACGCTACCTGTACATTACACTGAGATAATATTGGTACATTATGTTTTAGCAACGGATCTTTAATTTTTGTCCATAACTTCTCTGGAAGCTTTGAAGACGCCAGTTTGTGTCTAGATCGCATAAGAAGTTCTCTTTATAGTCGAATGCGTTGTAAATAGAATTTGCTTTATGTGATTTCTGCAGGTAAAACATTCAAATTATACATTTCTCTGACCTCGTTATCAAAATCCACATCTGATCTTTGAATCTTTATTAACCAATGAAAAACCGAAGAGATCTGTTATCTTGCAGGTTCAATGTAGTCGATCCGCGTTATTAGGACTTTTCTTTTCATCTCGTATAAATGTCATACCCAGGACGCGGATGTAGTTTATCGTCTTAACCAAGGAGCGGTGGAATCGGTGTGCCGACTTCAGGTACCTGATCTTCATGTTGAGCCAACTTTCTTAATAATACCACTGGAAAATAAATGAAGTCATCTCAACTCTCTCCAGGTATGGGTTAAATAGTAGGGTAGACTGGGTGATGTAAGCCAGTTTAGAAGTCAGTCTAGAAAAAAGCATTTCTCTGAATTTAGAAGTCGAGATTTTAATGGAAATCTATTGCGTCACCTTTCACAATACACAGATAAGAATAATTAAAAATAATTAAAAAAAACATATAAAGACATTCTTTCAACTCGGAAGAGAATTTGCCATGTAGATCAGTACGGGACTAAAGGTCTGTAGACCGAAAACTATTTCAAACCAAGTGTTTATTCGGTATCTGTCTATATTTCTAAGATGAGGTATTATTTACACTATTTACATTATTCAGACTATTGTCCTCATCTTTGTCGCCATATTTATTACAACGTTTCGGCCTTTCAGTATCTGTCTATATTTCTATGATGAGGTATTATGTACATTATTTACATCATTCGGACTATTGATCTCATCTTTGTTGCCATATTTATTACAGCGTTTCGGCCGTTGTACGCTCTGGCCTTCTTCAGGTGGTTGGAATGTCGAATTGAACCCTTTATTTCTCTCACTCGGGTAGACTGTTCTAGTTCCATGTGACATGTTTAATCGCCTGTTAATTCCTCTCACCAAGTTATTCACTGCCTTAAGCGGGTATTGAACTCACACTCTTTTGGGTCCTGTCACTGGATCTATCTAACGCCTTTATCCACTATTCCATGTGTTCTAATAGTGGATAAAGTTGTTATTTAGATTCAGTTACAGAACCCAAAGAATGTGAGTTCAATACCTGGTTAAGGCGGTGGAGAACTTTCAGAGGGAAAATTAACAGGAGATAACTGATAACTGACATCCATTAAACATGGCACGTGGAACTAGAACAGTCTACCCCAGTGAGCGAAATAAAGAGTTCAGTTCGACATTCCAACACCTGAAGAAGACCGGAGCATACAACGGCCGAAACGTTGTAATAAATATGGCGACAAAGATGAGGATAATAGTCCGAATAATGAAAATAGTGCAGGTGTTTATTTTTTTTATTTATATTTATTAAGAAAATAATCAATAATGATTTGTAAATGTAGATATTAGAAAATCAAAGAAAACACTTTCGGAATATTTTTCGATTTTCCTATGGCTAAACGTAGAATAAATATTGATAGATTCCAATCAATAATCTCGCATGCAGATCAATATGTGTGCAAGTCCCAAAATAAGGAGTACGTCAGCAATAATCAAATACTATATTAATATATTGTATACTCACGGTACGGTAAAAAATATAACTGCCCGAACAATGTAAATAGTGTAAATTGGTTCTTCTATGTACCATCGCACTTCAGACCATGATTGATCATTACCCTTCACAATTTTTTATATTTTATAGCATTTAGTAACAATTGTCTTTTTACCATCACTCCCAACGCACGTCTTGCCATCTATTCACTCAAGCTCATCGGATCAGAAAGAAATATTTATGTATGGCCAGTTGTATATTGCATGCTCAAGAGTAAGAAACCCTCAGAATTTATTCTTCGCTGTTAAAAAGAAAAAAAAAATCTTAAAAAATATTGTTTACCATCAAGTCCTATAAAATTAAATTAAAGACATTATAAAACCGCGAAGTAAGGTTATTGTCAAAGTATATTTCCAAACAAAACAGCTTATTCAAATTTTGTGAAATCGAACGAAAGGTAGAGTTTGTAAATCTAGACAAAAATGTTAACAATAACTTCCAGAGACGGATATGCAATGTGATAGGTCCTGATCTGGCATCTCTACAACAGTCACTTTCTCACAATCGTGATGTGTCTTCCCTCTGTCTTTTCTACAAATATTTTCATGGCAACTGCTTTGAAGAGCTACTTTCACATTTGTACAACAACTGCATAAATTTAAGTGTGCTACTAGGTTGACATCTCGGTCCCACCATATCTCTGTCGACACAGTTAAACGTAGCTGTCACTTCTACTACAACAGCTTCTTCTCTTGCACTTCCCGGCAGTGAAACTCCCTTCCTCTTACTTGCTACCCTGATAGCTATAATCTTCAAATATTCAAATGTAATGTCAATCGACTGATGCCTTGATCCTGATCCTCGTTGTTCTCTTCATCCTTTCCTCAAACACTCCTCTTTACTTTTGCTCTCACTCTCTGGAACCTCTTGCGTGCGAGTGACACCCCAGCCTTACTTGGGGTGATATGCTTAAAAGAAAAATTCAACAATACTAAATAGTATCAGGAATTCAACACTCGTAAGTTGGTTGCAAAAAAAGTTCTAATAAATATATATTGAAATTTATCATTTTCGTATTCATTTTTCATAATGAAAAAACATATATTATTGAATATCAGTCTTATTCATATGATACAAGCGTTTACAGTTTCCTGCTGTTAAGTAAATATTACGAATCAAAAAACAGAAATAATCTTGCATTCTTGGGAAACAGTCTGATATACACAGCGCCATTTTGAATCGGCTATGTAAATGAAAAATATTGAGGACTTTGGATTACCTATGGACATTAACAGCGCCATTTTGAATCGGCTATGTAAATGAAAATTAAGGGGATCTTTGGATTACCTATGAACATTAACAGCGCCATTTTGAATCGGCTATGTAAATGAAAATTAAGGGGCCCTTTTAGATTACCTATGAACATTAATAGCGCCATTTTGAATCACCTACAGAAGACAACTAACATACGTAATTCAAATTTAGTCTACACTCTTCATTATTTCTTTTTGAACTCCACGTCATATTTTTACACCTAATAGTAGCATACGTAAATTTTCAGTTTATAATTATTCGATAAAGTATTGTCATCATATAGTGTTGATTTATTTTTATTCCATGTTATATTTACATTCTACGATAATTAAACAAATAGCACGGATCGTAAAATAAATATTATCTGTTGCCATTTGAACTTGAATCTCGCAAGAGACAATTGAAACTTCTTGGGTACATTATGAGGGAAGTGGCTTTGTAAATTTGTCACTCACAAGACGTACTGAAGGCATGAAACAAAGGAAATCAGCGTATAAGCAATCTAACGATTTTTTTTTTTGTAAATGGTTGGCAGAACAGAGATTTTTAGGAGAGATAGCAAAAGGACAAACTTTACTAAGAGTTCCAAAGGATAGGAAGTTGTGGAGAGCCATGATACTGGAGGCACACGGGACATAGAAGAAGATATATTGGAACTGTCTGATATGGAAGACACCTTATCTTTTCGGTTACAAAAAGCCAATCATTATATCATCATTAAAATTTAGCACTGGACTTGGGTAAATGTGAGAAAAAAAAGGAATATATTAAAAACCTCTTCAGCTAAAACCGGCAAATATAAAACTATATAAAAATAAAAAAAAATTATATTAAATTTTTCAAAATAATTTTCGTGAGGGCAATAGAGGAAACGCTTGTTTTAATTAATAAAAAAAATAACACAAAATAAATTAAAATAAAAGTCCTATTTGAACCTAATAATTAGAACTACATTTAATTTTTTTTTCGGATATATTTCCTGGTATCTTCATTGACGTTCTCAATTTCTCTCTGGTGAAACACGTTCTAAATTGTGGCAAAGTAGGCACAAGAGCAAACATGGCCTTCTGAACCAATAAATGCGATAATAACAGTAATTAATGAAGCTGAAACGACGTTAATATTGAATAGAAATAATTGCTTATTCATTACTGGAATTAAACCCTAAGAGCACACATATATATCAATATGCATATACGACCACACATATAGTTGAATGTATGAAAGAGAAATCAATGATAGAAATAAAAATTTATATTGAATTTAGATATTCATATAAATTTATAATCTATCTATCTATCTATCTATCTATCTATCTATCTATGTTCATATCTATTTATCTCTGTCTCTTCATATCTATCAGTCTATTCAATGTATGTATGCATCTCTCTCTCTCTCTCTCTCTCTCTCTATATATATATATATATATATATATATATATATATATATATATATATCAGTATGTCCATGTATATCTGTGTGTTCCTATTTATATATCTATCTCTTTCTGTTCATATCTATCTATCTATCTATCTATCTATCTATCTATCTTATTTTTCTATCTATCTATCACTATCTGTTCATTTCTGTCTATCTCTTTCAGTGCATATCTATCTATTTATCTATCTGTTCATATCTATCTATCTATCTATCTATCTATCTATCTATATATATATATATATGTGTGTGTGTGTGTGTGTATATATATATATATCAGTCTGTTCATGTATATACATGTGTGTTCCTATCTATCTATCTATCTATCTATCTATCTATCTATCTATCTTTCTCTTTTTGTTCATATCTATCTCTTTCAGTTCATATCTATCTATCTATCTATCTATCTATCTATCTATCTATCTATGAATTGAAAAATATCGATCAAATACAAAAAAATGGTTAATTAACGAACAAGTCCGAAAACCAAAAATAAATTTTATATGTTCCGCTATTTAAATTATTATTGTCAAATTCACGAAGATTTTTCGGCTTATCTATCTATCTATCTATCTATCTATCTATCTATCTATCTATCATTTTCAATCTGTATATACTGTTTTCAGTCTATTATATTTTACCGATATGTACATATGCCTGTACTTAGTTAAACTTCACAACGGAAAATGTGACATAAAAATCTGAAGGCACGTTGATCTGGCAACAAATGCATTTCGAATATTAAAACTGGAAACTTTTGAAACAAAGGAAATTTCTATACAATATCTTATTCTTTGTGCGGAGTTTTTTCTCTCTCTTAATATTTTACGAATTATCTGGAAGGTATCTTTCGCTATTCAATTACGCCTCCAGATGTCTGTCTGTGTTACACTTTCCGGCGCCTGTTTCTACACTTCCCAGATATTTAAATTTCTGTACTTGCTTCATTTTGACATCTCCATTTTGTAGCTCACACGTTGGCCATATTGCTAAAGAGCATCGGATACATTTGCGAAATGTGTAAATATTTCTTTAACAAAAAACCGATGATTGGTATGGTTTGTTTTCTTTTACGGCATATTAACATCAATGGGTCATTTAATGCCGATAACTTTTTTTTTTGGTAATATTTTTGTGTCGTCAAAAATGTATTTCTTTTAATATTTTTTTCCTCAAAAATGTATAGCTGGTAATATTAATTTTTCAAAAGCGTATAATTGGTAATATTTTTCCAAAAATGTATTACTGGTAATATTTTTTTCTTCAAAAATTTATTTCTGGTAATAAATTTCTACAAAGTATTTCTGGTATTAAAACCTATTACCTTTTACCTCAGTTTCGAGGTTAACTATTTGCCCATAGCTTGGACCCTAACAGGGACTACCATCTCGGGTAGAGTGGACCTACGAACACCAGCAATTAAGAGGTGGTTCCACGCTCCTCAAAGCCTCCTGATCAGAGACCTTGCTGTTGGACGTAGTTTATTGTCTTACCCTGGACGCGGATGTTGTTTATCGTCATACCCAGGACGCAAAACACCGATGAATTGTTGTTAATAGCAAAAGTAACAATATGTCGGCCTATATTTAAGATTTAAGATTTTTTGCGCATGCGCGTGTTGATATTTGTGTGTGTGAGAGCGGGAATGAGAAAAAGAAAGAAAGAACGCATTTTTACGTGGTAGTGGCTGAAGATTTGTTTTTTGGTTCAATACCTTTATGTACGAGGATGGAACAATATAACCGTAGACTGATACATAGTTAACATTTAAATATTGATCAGAAAATTTCAATGTATGATGTTTCCCTTACGCGATTATTATTCAAAACAGGAAGAAGAGTATGTCTAAAAAGAAATATTTGCTGTATATATTATTTACATCCGGACTATTGTTCTCAATTTTATTGATATCGCGACGTTTCGATCGCTGTGCCGTACGGACTTCATCAAGTTCTTGTACATTTGGTCAACATTCCGCAAATTTTGAACTGAACCCTTCATTTAATCTACAAAGTATATTATGCTTATTCTGCGGCTCGGGCGGCGTGCGGTGCGCTTTCGGCGGCCCTGGAAAATCCGGGTCCAGTTTTCGCAGCTCTTCAGTCAGTCCGTATCAACCGCAGCATGTCTCCAAAGTGTACAACCTCTCGTTGATGGCATCAATGTAGGTAAGGGATGTCGGCAAGATGGATCCATACCTTCGGAAGAAGGATTAGCCCCGAAGATCGGGTCGATCGGACCCTTCCCGCGCGAAGCAAGGAACCGGTACGGGGTTGTAGTGTTCGCTCCGTTCACGCTTTGCAGTCCAGGTTCAAAGTGTCGGAGTGGTCCGTTGCGAATTTGGTGAAATAGTAATGACTAAATAAAGAGCTCAGATCGAAATTCCAAGGAGGTTACCTACATCGACCAACACATGATGAAGGCTGAAGTTCGCATTTAAATCATGTAAATAATAATAACTCTTCAACCCAGTAATACAGACAGACATTTACCATGTGAAACGCATTTTCATCGTTAAGATACCGACTTATTGATGTACACCTTATGTATTTATACACCCTTGTGGAAAGTAATTGATAAAACCGCTTTAGTTTCCTTTCTTTCATCATACGGTCAGTTTTAGACCGAATGGAATGAAAAGGTGTAATTGATTTGTATTTTTTTTCTCACAGTAGGTCATTTGCAGTGGTGTGCACTAATATGAATCTATTTTGATGAAATTTGTTTGGCGTTGGAAAATATTGCATAATCCATTATTGCATTAGATTTTTATCACTACTACTGTTTCGACTGTCGATTAGTTGTCCTTCGTCCGTTGTCTGCAAGGAAGCATACGAAAATTGTAACGCTGCACGAAGACACTGGTAAGCCTTACCGGTGAGCAAATCAAAGTACTGTAGGCTGGCCCGGAAACTCTGCTGATTTAAATCCAATCGAGATTCTGTGGTCAGTCTGCAAGAAACGACTTCGTGGAATGGACATACGAATACTAACATGTACACCGAGTTAAGTTTCATTGGAATAATAATAATAATAATAATAATAACGGATTATTTGTTTTGTTTCATTTTACTAAAATACTAAGTGTATTTTTGAATTTCATATAGAATCGGTAGGATATGTAACAAAGTTTATGTTACACTAATCTTTGAAAAAAGTAGTAAGATAATTCTGCATGAGAAAATCAGCCTTAGCGAAGTTTTGCTATTCCATCTCGAACACTGATTTTTGATACCAATTCTAAAAACATTTCAAATACGAATCAGGCCTTTGTCCTGATATCTCGGCGTATCTCATACATCACAGACGTTTTGAAGGATACACGACTATAATTCGTTTTTCCTATTGAAATTCTCAGATTATTATTGTACATTATTTATCCCTCTCGAGGCGGGAGGGGACAAGATTAACAACAATGACATTGCATATAAATCTTTCTTAAGGCTTATTCTTCTTTTTGTATCTTCATTTTGTGTTAAGCCTTTTAATATCCGGCATAGCTCAATATCAACCGGAAGCACTGGTCATATCATGTACGATATTGGTTGAGGTATGGATACTGAAAAGCGAGAGGAAAGTATCATAATACAAGCTTTGGCTTGTAGATGTCGAATGGATAAATGATTTAGGTCTAGCAACGTCCTTTCCGTAAATTAGAGGCCATCTTGAATAGGCAAAAATAAATTACACTGATTTGATTTGATGTATATCAGTATGCAAGGGAAAAGCTCTCTCTGCGTAGGTCTCTCTTTCTATTTCTCTCTCTGTCTGTCTCTTTTTCTTGCTCTCTCTCTCTTTATATATATATATATATATATATATATATATATATGGTTTAACATATTAGGTCGAATCATACGTCATGGTCGACGTCATTTCCGTTAAAAGTGTAAAGTAAAGTACACATAAAGTCAATATACTAGGATGGATTTTTCCTGCATTTCAAAGGCCAATGTGTACAGGTGCAAACGACTTATGCGACATCGTTAAATCGTGTCCGAGAAGCTTTATTTCGCATTTAGCCTCTTTCTTTCTTTCTTTCTTTCTTTCTTTCTTTCTTTCTTTCTTTCTTTTTTCTTTGTTTTTTTTTCTATTACTTTCTTTCCTTCTTTCCATTTTCTTTCTTTCTTTCTGTTGTTTTTTTTTATTTCCATTGCTTTCTTTCTTTCTTTCTTTCTTTCTTTCTTTCTTTCTTTCTTTATTTATTTATTTCGTTCCATTGCTTTCTTCTATCCATTTCTTTCTTTCTTTCTTTCTTTCTTTCTTTCTTTCTTTCTTTCTTTCTTTCTTTCTTTCCATTGCTTTTTCTTCCCATTGCTTTCTTTCTTTCATTTCCAATTTTTACTTTCTTTTCATTGTTTTCTTTCTTTCTTTCATTTCCAATTTTTACTTACTTTTGTTTGTTTTCTTTTTTTCTTTCTTTCTTTCTTTCTTTCTTTCTTTCTTTCTTTCATTTCCAATTTTTACTTTCTTTTCATTGTTTTCTTTCTTTCTTTCTTTCCATTTCTTTCTTTCTTTCTTTCGTTCGTTCGTTCCATTGCTTTTTACTTTCCATTTCTTTCCTACTTTCTTTCTTTCTTTCTTTCTTTTCATCTATCGTCTAGAATAAAGAATATAAGAAAAGAACAAGATAGAACCTTCCTATTTTGATTAATATATATTTGTTTTATTCGTTAGGTCTTCCATAGTAAATTTGCATCCAGGTTCATACAGTATTTCATATTTCTTGACTGACCTTCTATTATCACAATGTGGGAGATTTAATAACAAAAGTGACAAAAATATAAGCAGAAGGAAAAAAAAAAGACTAAATGAAATTGGCTATTCTCTATACCAAAAACCATAAATAATTTAAAAGTTTAAAAAGCATTCCAGCGTCCCCTCTTCTTCGTGAACATGTGTAGCCACATAAACGTAAACGTCACTTTAGTCCGGTGAAATCCTAAAGGGCGAAATACAAATTTTTTCCCACTTTCTTATTGACTTTCCTAAGATTGTTCTACTATATGAAAATTATATATCTTATAAAATTATGCAGAAATGAAAATAACACTGTCATCTCGTTTATTTAACAAAATTACACTAAAATATCTTGAAATACTAAAGAGTAAATTTATTCAATGAAATCGTCATCGGATTCAACCTCGGAATCAAGAAAACTTCGGGATCTCCTTCATCTCTTCTGGACGGTCTCCTTGTTTAGGTCGGTGAATGCTGTCATAATCGTTGCCTTCAGTTCATGTTACAAAGTGTTTTGTTGAACTCTCGCACAATTGCGCCCCACACGTAACAATCAAAAGGCTTGAAGATTGGGAGTTATGTAACCAGATGTAATGTGGCCGCAGAAATTGTCTGACAGCCATAACTGGGTTCTCTTGCTTGTGTGGCATGGTGCAGTGTCCTGTTGCCAGACATAGGTTTTCCAGCAGTCACCCCCTTGACCCAAGGCGGTACTACTTTATCAAGGCACTTGATATAGGCCTCCATGTTAAGACTGTGACCCTGTGGGAAGATAAATATATACATAATGTCGCCATCACTAATGATCAATCCAAAGCCCTTCGTAATCACAATTAGATTCATTCAACCCTTTTAAAATCCCCTGCGCTGTCTTCGGAATGACACCCAAACAGTCTAAAATGTTCTTGGAGCTTCCGGAACGAATGCCAAGCAGTACAGAATGCCGTTTCCATAATTACGTCGGAGGAAATTGCATCATTCTGCTATTTTTCTCACAAACGATTCACAAACTGATCTTCGTATACCAGTGAACAAAAAAAACAAAAACAAAAACAAACAAACCAACTCACATGAACGAAAGTGAAAATAGAAGATGGCAACAACCCGTATATGTACAAATTTTATAAGTCCATCTGTATGAAGCAGATAGGGAGTTAACAAGTAATGCTATGTGGTGATTGCAGAAGCAAGATCGTGGTAATATCTATTAGAGTTTACACTGAAAGGATTGGGATGTTTTCAAAATGATCTGATATCGTATATCAATAAGGTGAGGGCCACGCGAGCCTAATGCCACCCAAACGACATGTCAGCCACCGACAATAGATCAGACATTTAGTAAATGACTGACATGTAACACCAATTAGATTAGGGATCGGAATTATTGCTTAGTTTGCAATCACTGGTCGGACTATTGGGCTGATTTCCAATCTGGGATGTAATCTCCCGCAACACTCTACTCGTTGCGAAATGATGAAGCTTTGGATTATGCATTGTGCAGGAAGTCATCACGAACTGATCCCTGGGATCAAAGAACAGAAATCCGAGTGGATTAAAACGTGTGCGAGAACGTAATAAGCAGGAAAGTGCAGTTTTAATATTTTCTGGATCAATGGAATACGATAATGCGAATTCTATTCGCAGTTAAACAGATTTCAGTGTCATGCAAAAGATAAACATGTGAAAAAAGCAAACATTTATTATATAAATAACAGAAAACTCTAAGTATATATTTTTTAAATCAACATATATATATATATATATATATATATATATATATATATATATAAAATATATATATAAACACTAATATTCCATGGACATAATTTATTCCATTGGAATCGTAAATACGATCCAATTCATCAGACCTACAAATTCAAAAGAAAACACTTATTTTTGAATTTGTTGGTCTGATGAATTGATCATATTTACGATTCAATGGAATAAATTATGACCATGGAATATTAGTGTTTAAGCCTTTTTATTATATCCTTACTCTGTCCTGGACATTCTACCTGAGTTCTATCCTCTTGGAATTTTTTTTATACAAATATATATGTATGTGTATGTATGTATGTATATATATTTATATATTTTGCATATGTATGTGTATATTTACCACTAATATTATCAATATCTATCTATCTATCTATCTATCTATCTATCTATCTATCTATCTATCTATCTATCTCTCTCTCTCTCTCTCTCTCTCTCTATATATATATATATATATATATATATATATATATATATATATTTACGAATTTAAAATATGGTTTCATCGGTACACAGAAATTACCATGTTTTAAAAGCAGAAACTAAAAAGTTCAAATTCAATTATAGAATTAAATTAAAATCCCTCGTCCTGTTTCATTTATAAAACGAATTTTGGAAAATTCGCCGTGGTGAGATTCGAACCTGGATCTTATAGTCACAAAGCGAAAGTTCTAACCACTCTCTGTCTGTCTGTCTGTCTGTGTGTGTGTGTGTGTGTGTGTGTGTGTGTGTGTGTGTGTGTGTGTGTGTGTGTGTATATATATATATAAATATATAGTCGACTCTCCCGTCTCGAATTCGGAGTATGAGGGTCAAGCATATCAGTTCCCAGGAAACCGACACCCGACAACAGCACATGAGATTTGATTATAGTGGTGAAGGTTTCCTGCAGGACTATGCACACTTTTTGAAGGGCCGATTACACAGACCTGGTGCACTACGTGCCACAGGGTCCCCAAACGATCCTCTGCACATTTTGAATTCAAAGTTGTCCTTCTCCTAGACAAGTTGCCATCCAAGGCTATAGAACCTAGTCTGTCCTGCTATTTACCCATAGCTGGAGGGAGAAGAAGAGAATTTACACCTTTCCCAAGGGTATTAGCAAGTGAATCTAATGGAGTCGACTGGAATTCGAACTCGGCTCTCCGATTCCTCAATCCAAGCCGCTATCCATTACTCCACCGTACTCCACCTCTACCTCTACCCCCCCCCCTCTCTCTCTCTCTCTCTCTCTCTCTCTATCTATATATATATATATATATATATATATATATATATATATATATATATATATATATATATATATATATATCGATATATAAAGTCGACCGAAAGATGTTTTTTGAATATCTGCTATTATTGACGGTTGTGTAAGATCTCGGAACGTGCAAAGACGCAACGGTAAGTTTTTCAAACGCTATGTTACTTCTTTGTATGTAAATTATCGACATACAAGTATTTCGTCTCCAAGTTTTTGATTTTATAAGGAAAAAAACACATGCCTGATGGTGAATAGAGGACTATACGTAAGTACTAGCATTTTAACATCAAATAAACTGAAAACTACAGACATCAAGTTTATCGACGAGGATCACTTCGCTCTATGGATTAACAGTATTGTATATATATATATATATATATATATATATATATACCCAAGTATAGGATTGGTGTATACGGAGTAAATTCCAATGACTAACAAATACTCTTCTTATATATATATATATATATATATATATATATATGATTGTTTCTTATTACTATGAATATTATTTTAAGCGGCTCACGTATTTAGGTTATCTCTGTTTTTATTTCAATTTTTAAACAACGAAATAATTAGAAAAAGAGAAAAGAGCAATACCAATCAAAATATGTGAACCTTTTAAAAATAGCGTTTATATTAATAAGAGTTAAGGTCAGGTAAAAAATCTATTCAAAAATCTAGAACTGTATGTAAATCTATCAGTCGATCATCTTAAAATGTGCTTAGAATTCGAGGGATGAGCTTTCGACCTGTCCGAGGAATGATGCAGCATGGCTGGGTCAGTATCCCGCCATACCCGAAGAAGCAGTACGTTTCGGTCAAAGATTAACCAGATGGTAATTGTCTGCCGAAGGTCCATCGAAATGTTTAGGTTAAACATTAATTATTATGAGATGTCGAATTAACTTTCGGAAACAAATCCGTTGTCACCTAAAGTCGCTCTGAAATTAAGGTATTATGTGGGCTCAGTTCACATTAGATATTACATTTGGTCATACATTGTTCAAGGATTCCTGTTTACTGTACGAATTACATTTTCCGAAAGAAAGAAAACAGATCAGAATAGGTTTCCAGATAATGAAAAGAGGTGAATTTATATGAAAAGTTTTGGGAATATTGTCTAATGAGACAAAATGTATCTGTTTCAATATACAGTAAAATAATTTTTTCAAGGTCTACTTTTTAGAATTTTGTCTAACACTAGATCATGTGAATATATTTATTTCATAGAAGCATTACATGCATAAACACACACACTACTTTCTCTTTCCTATAGAAACAATATCGCAAACTTATCGCTATTTCCGTGGAAAATGTTCAAATGAATTCTATTCTTTAGTTCAGACCGTTACTCCAAGGATGAGCTACGCTAATTACGTGAAGTCGAAACACTCTCATTTTTACTGTATTCCAAATGTTAGGAGAAAATTTCACTCAAATAGGTTTCGTTTATTTTGTTTAGTTTTACGGCATATCAACCTCAATGGGTTATTTAATGCCGACAACTTTTTTTATCTATTTCTGGTAATATTTTTTCCTCAAAAATGTATTGTATAGCTGGTAATATTATTTAAAAAAATGTATTGCTGGTAATTTCTTTTTAAAAAATGTATTGCTGGTAATATTTTTTTCTTCCTTTTTCAAAAATATATTTCAGATAATAGTTTTTTTCTTCAAAAATTTATTTCTGGTAATAATTTTTTTACAAATTATTTCTGGTATTAAAATCTATTTTTACACTTTAATAATGTTTTTTTACCTCAGTTTCGGGGTTAACTATTTGCCCATAGCTGGGACCCTAATAGCTGCTACCACCCCGGGTCAGGGTGAACCTGGGAACACAAGCAATTAAGAGGTAGTTCCACGCTCCTCAAAACCTCCTGATCAGAGGCCTTGCTGTTGGACTGTTATCGTCTTACCCTGGACGCGGGTGTAGTTTATCATCATACCCAGAACGAGCACTCAAATAGCATTTTTTCCAAGAATTACTTTTAGGAATAAACTCCCATGGTCTTGCTTCCTTGAGTATATTCCCCTTTTCCCTTTCATTCAACGGTCATTTTTTTTATCTAACTACCTCATATTGATTAACTTTTCAGGCACTTTCTTCGTCTTCTTCTTCTTCTTCTTTTTCTTCTTCTTCTTCTTCTTTTTCTTCTTCTTCTTCTTCTTCTTCTTCTTCGTCTTCTTCTTCGTCTTCTTCTTCTTCTGCTTCTTCTTCTTCGTCTTCTTCTTCTTCTTTTTCGTCTTCTTCTTCTTCTTTTTCGTCTTCTTCTTCTTCTTCTTCTTCTTCTTCTTCTTCTTCTTCTTCTTCTTCTTCTTCTTCTTCTTCTTCTTCTTCTTCAGCTTAAGCATTTTAACAGTAACAATCTAACATAAGTGAACTTTAGTATTAAAAATACGCACACACTTGAATGATTTTTACATGCCATGATATCGAATTTAACCCTTTGACCCCTGCGTTCCTGAACAATTTTATCCCATCTGCCTGAGATCCTGAGTCAAAAATCGCAAATAATTGGTATCTAATGTTTTACGGTAAATATAAAAAAAATATTTACAAGTGTTTACCCACCGTTCAACCAGTGGCTGGGCATTACGTCATTTTTCTCTCCCACTCATAAAGCGGTGGTCAGGGAAAGGGTTAATTTCTTTCTCTACACAGGTGACATTTTCTGTTTTTCTACTTACTCATCTGAAAATCATGTGTGATCCGTTTTCAGAATTCATTTGCACAAGACATCTTCAACTATTACTTCAATTCTTCTTCTTCTTCTTCTTCTTCTTCTTCTTCTTCTTCTTCTTCTTCTTCTTCTTCTTCTTCGTCTTCTTCTTCTTCTTTTTCTTCTTCTTCTTCGTCTTCTTCTTCTTCTTTTTATTATTATTATTATTATTCATCTTATTTTTCTTCTTTTCTTCTTCATCTACTTCTTCGTCGTCGTCTTCTTTTTATTATTATTATTATTCGTCTTATTTTTTCCTTCATTTTCTTCTTGATCTTCGCCATCGTGTTCTTCTTCGTCGCCGTCTACTTCTTCCTCTTCTTCTTCTTTTTTTATTATTATTATTATTATTATTATTCGTCTTATTCTTCTTTTTTTCTTCTTCTTCATCTTCTTCTTCGTCGTTGCCTTCTTCTTTTTATTATTATTATTATTATTCGTCTTATTTTTCTCCTTCTTCTGCTTCTTCTTCTTCGTCGCCGTCTTCTTCCTCTTCCTCTTCTTTTTATTATTATTCGTCTTATTCTTCGTCTTCTTCGTGTTCTTCTTCGTCATCGCCTTCTTATTCTTTTTATTATTATTAGTCGTCTTATTTTTCTTTTTCTCTTCTTCTTCTTCGTCTTCTCCTTCGTCGTCGCCTTCTTCTTCTTCCTCTTCTTTTTATTAATGTTATTCGTCTTATTTTTCTTCTTCTCTTGTGTTCTTCTTCTTCTTCGTCGTATTCTTCTTCTTCTTCTTTTTATTATTATTATTATTCGTCTTATTCTTATTCTTTTCTTCTTCTTCTTCGTCTTCTTCTTCTTCTTCCTCTTATTATTATTCGTCTTCTTCTTCTTTTCTTCTTCGTGTTGTTCTTCGTCGTCGCCTTCTTTTTTATTATTATTGTTCGTCTTCTTCTTCTTTTTCTTCTTCTTTGAACCGTTTCTCTTCAGGGCGTCAGTGATCATAAAGTTCTCAACAATTTCTTGTCCTTTCTAGGTCTTAATAAATCTCACAACTATTTACTCAAGCTCCCTAGGTAGGTTATGCATTCTTTTCTTTCTCCCTTGTCTTCAATCTGCCCTGTGAGTATCACATTTACAAACCCTCTTTCCTCGTCATGTGCGCTAGAAATTCCAACTGTCTCTTCCTGGTGTTAAGTATAAGTGTCCTTTTTGCTCTCACTTTCTCTAAAACTTTGTCGTTGTTCCCATGTTCGGTCCATGGTATTCTCAGTATCCTTCTGTAGAACCACATTTCTGTTGCTTCAAGTCTCTTCTTCATGTTCGGTCCATTCTATTCTCGCCATCTCTCTATAGAACCACATTCCTGTTGTTCGAGGATTCATATTACATATCAGTTCGGTACTCTTTTCCTAGTTTCTAATGAAATTTTCCTGTTTTTTAAATACTGTGCTTAGCTTTTGGAAGGCATCTTTGGTTATCCCAATCTGTCTTCGGATTTCAGTGTCACACTTTCCGTCCTCTGTATACACACTTCCCAGATATTTAACTTGACTCGTTTGATTTTGCTATCGTCAATTTCTAATCCACAGGTTGGGCTGTTCCATGCAATATGCTTTGTTGCAAGTAGTCCTTTCTTCGCAGTACATTATGCAAGAGTTTTTTCTGAATCTGCCATCAACAATATGTCATCAGCATATTAATTCAATAGTGTCTTGCAATGTTTATCTTTTTAATTCTTTTTCAAATGCCAAATGCTATTCCATATCGTAAACAATCTATATTTTCAAAAGCAAACATATTAAATGCTGAAATAATTCGTCCGAATTCGTTTATGTTATTCGAAATGTACTAGGTTTGCCTGTTAGAGCAGTGGTTCTAAAACTTTTTTCAAATCGGGGCGCACTTGAAATCCTACCAATAATTATAGGCGCAGTATATGCAAATTTCGCAAAAATCTGTTATAATGAAGTCAAATATTGGAGAAAAGAAATAATGCAATAAAAAAATATAAAACAAAACAAACAAATAAACAAAAGTTTATTCATTCTTGTGTTTATGAGAAACATGAGCCTGATGAGTCTTAGCCATTTCTTCAATGTTTGGGCGTATATTTGATAGTCAAACTCTCATTTCCTCAATACATTGAAGAGTTCCTCACTTTTTGTACTTAATTGTAGTGAGAGCCAAGAGAAAAGCCTAATTCACATAAATATGATATTGTAAAAAGTATTAAAATGGTCAGAGCTTTTTTTTTATATATTGACACATATTCTTCTTTTATAGAAATCCAAAAAGCTTCAAGAGACAATTCATTATGTTTAATCATCAACCCACGATCAGTGGATATGATAAAGTAACTAATTTATCCCATTTGCTTAAAAACAAATAAGTGATAAATTATAAATGATAAATTACTATGAAAGTAGAAATAAAACAACTTTTAAATAAACAATCCTAATCCTCGTCGTCCTGGGTATGACGTTAAACTACGCCCAGCAGCAAGACCTCTGATCAGGAGGTTTTGAGGAGGGTGGAACCACCTATTAATTGCTGGTGTTCCCAGATCCACCGGGATCCGGGGTGGTAGCACCTGTTAGGGTCACAGCTATGGGCAAATAGTTAACGCCGAAACTGAGGTAAAAAGCATTATAAAATATTACCAGCAATACGTTTTTGAAAAAAAAACTATTGCCAGGAATAAGGTTTTGAAAAAATAATGCTACCAGCTATACGTTTTTGGAAAAATAATATTACCAGCTATAAATATTTGAGGAAAAATATTAACAGGAATAGATTTTTGAGAAAACAAATATATTACCGGGAAAAAAAAGTTGTCGGCATTAAATGACCCATTGATGTTGATAAAACAAAAATAAAAAATGTTGATATGCCTTAAAACAAAATAAACCAAACAAACCAAAATTAATCCTCGTCATCATATTATGTTACATAATACATCTTTTAGTAATCAACTTTTTCGAACTAGGCATAGAGTACCGACAAGCAATTCCTATCAGTTTAATACACCACCCTAACATTGGATGGGGTAGGGATATTGTTGGGAGAGGATAATTATGAATAATTGCCAGTGGTGGCCCAGACAGATATAAAGCTTCCCCGTAGGGCTACTGTATCTGGGAAGGGCTAGATTATAACAGGAGTGCTGAACAGTGACTTGTACCAAGTAGCCCATACTGATAGGTAGGATAATAGTGAAGGGGAAATAACCGTGTGTGATTCATTGGTGAAGAGGCCGGGGACTGTTCCCTTACTGTTACCAATACTGCCAATAAAACTATTAAAATAAAGCCAGGAGAGGAGCTGGCACAGGCGTGCCCAGCGAGAGAAGTCGAACAGGTGAGAGTATGGAATGAGAATAGGCCTGGGAATAAGTGCTTACCTTGCTCACAAAGAGACATTCTGCTTAGATCCTTTGTATTGGTAGTACAAAGAATTTTATTTTAACAATTGTTGTCTTCTTTTCTTTTTGTCTCACCAATGGTACCTGTTTTGTTTGTTCCCTCATGCTACCATATGCACATTTATAATAGCACTGATTCTTAAAAAAGTCTAAGTAGAGTTCTACCTAGATGATCTTTGATATATGGGGGCAGATATACTGATGATTATTAAGAGATGAGAGGGCTGTAGGTGTGTGAAGCATGTACAACGTCACTGCTCTTCAAGGAACGTTTCCTTTGAGACCAGGGATTAACTGCAGCATCAGCATTTTGCAATTCTTTCAACCAATTCTTCACCAGCTGAAGGTTAGGACCAAACTAGATGCCAAGTACCTTGCACAGTTCATCTGCCCAACTAAAGTTACTTGGAAGAAAACTACTTCTCCATGAACCCTTTCCCCAAGACAAACGTCACTCTCTCAAACAGTCTGATTTCCTCGAGGCCGATCCGCAACTATATATATTTATTTCTTATATCTGGACACATATTTCTCTGGAATGCCAGGGCGCACCTAAATATCTTCCAGGGCGCAACATTGCGCCTAGGTGTACCATTTGAGGACTACTGAGTTAGAGGATGTCAAAATAAGTAGCCTTTTGTATAAAGTAGTTTGGAAAGTCAACATTTTGATTATGTCATTCCTTTATCTTCGCTTTTCATGTCTTATAACAACATTTTAGATGCTGCTGCTCTCGATAATTCTACAGTGACGTCTTTGGATTTGGTACAGTTCTTTGATTGTGATTCTGTAGCACCAGTTCACAAAATTCACTAAGACCTACACACTTCATTCGTTGGAGATCATTTTCTCAGATTAATGGCCTAAAAAAAGAGTTTGGGTACAGTTGACAATTTTAGGATATTTTTGAACGTGTTTGGCTACATTCATGGCGTCCATATGAAAGTCTTAATCTGAGGTGGCTATGTGAGAATAGGATTCGAGTTTAGTTTTATGTCTTGGTATGGTATCGATTTGCGATGTTAGGCGAGAGTACCCCTAACGTAACGCAAGACACATAGGAGAAACGCCAAAGAAACAACTTACCTATTTTTGAGAATAAATAACAGAACAAGGACAAAAAAAAAAAGATTGACGAGTAACTCAAAGCAATGCAATAAAGGAAGCTCTGGAGAAACATAGACGTCCAAGTCCTGTAGGGGAATTATAAATATAAGAAGAATCTTACAATTTGATTAAATCTGATAACCAGTGATTACACTTTATTTTTATTTTTCCTTCTTTTTTGGAAAATCGTGACGGTCAACGATTCCCCTGTAACTTGCATCATGTACATTGACACGAGTCCGACTAAAACTATAACAACTGTCTATTAATAGAAGTAAAGCGTTATTTTGCTCCCACTGTATCCTTAAATGAACCTGAAATCATTCCTAATCGATCCCATCACTGCCCCTTCCAGGCTGAATACAATTATTAGCAATATCTTTATTCTGCATTTTGACTTCGATGCTGTCAGCGTTGGCAGTAATGAGTGACACAGCAGTCTAAAACGGAAGCGGAAGTAAGCCGATCGGCCAGCCAATCAAATCGCGCTATTCCGAACGCGCACGCGAGGTCTCAAGCCGTACGCCTTATTAAGATGACACGCAAATAGAGAACGGGGTAGAGAGGTTGTTTACAATGTTAGATAGACAAAAGCTTTGTTGGGTAGAGATTAAAGACTTGCAGTTACTTCACAGGGAGTCCCTTGTTGCTTGACGGCAAAATAAAGACAGTGTTGAGGGATATGGCGTATTGGGGTTTATTTTCAAGATATTGTTTATTTAACTGATCAGGTAAATACGAAGATGTCGCAAGAGGTTAATGAATGTTACTGATCCTGTTCCGATTCATGATTTGACGATGGTCACATGTAATGGAGAAGTAGGAGGCTGCTTACTTAATTTTCACAGAGCATTGCTGGAAATTAAATTAATAATGAAAAAGATTCTTCTAAAATACAGAACTATACATTTGAAACTATTAAGTAATATCAGTTTTTCCCGACCGAAAACGATTTAGCTCCAATTGAAGGAATTAATATAATATTTTTACAAAAATGCAAACGATGGTATTTTATTTTACATTATTACCAGTCGGGCTAAAATACACATCTTCTTTTTTTATTATCACTACGTTTTGATTATTGGGCCAATTGGTTAGCTTTCTATACATTCATGGAGTTTCGACCTAAACAATTTAATTATTTTATTTTGTTTTTAATCGAGTCTATCCCAATCAAGGCAGTAAAAATGGTTCCTTCCTTGGCCCTACCTTGTTTTGATTTTCATTAATGACCTACCCGATGGTATCAGCTCTCAACTTGGTATCTACGCTGATAACATAATCATTTATTCTCCTGCCTAAATAGTAAATCTGATTAGTCTGATAAATCAAAATGGCAGCTGATATCCAAAGCGATCTGCAGTCTGTTGTTAAATGGAGTAAAGAATGGCTTGTTAATTTTATCGCTTCCAAAATTAAACTGCTCTCTATTAATAATCCAAGTAAACACCTTGCTTAACATCACCATGGTTGATGCCGACCTCTCGGAGAATGACCGTCTTGGACTAATGTTCTCGGCTGATATGAAGTGGAATGACCATACTGAATCCATTGCTAGGTTAGCTGATAGGAAAGTTCACTGTGGTAGACGATATTTCTCTTCAGAAGTTATCGTACATATCTATGCCTACCATTCGTCCATATTGCTGGCATACATGGTCTGGTGCTGCTGCTATCTATCTAGAGCTCCTTGATAAAATCCAAAGAAGAATCAGCAATATTAATGCTCCTGATCTAATGACCCGACATCAGTCACTTTCCCACCGCCATTTCTATAAATACTTTCATGGTAATTGTTCGGATGAGTTCTTCGCTATGTTGACAAGACTTTTAGAATTTAAGCAGAGTACTAAACTGGTGACGGGGTCACACAATTTTACAGTTGAGCTAGTTAGATGTAATCGTAAATTCTATGCTAACAATTTCTTTTATCGTCCTTCTCGCTTGTGGAATATCACCCAGGCTTGATACTTTCCAGCCAACTTTAATCTGTAAAATTTTGAATGCAATGTCAATCGTTGTCCCCTGATTAATCTTCCTTAGCAATGCTCCTTAACAATGTTCCTGTTTCTAACCCTTCTACCCCCAGTAACTTCTTGCGTCTCGGTGGCTTTACTGGCTTAGGGTGAAGTTTATTTAAAAAAAAAAAAAAACGAATCGTACATGATCTTCATATGACAGCAAAGTACACATAGATGTTTCCGTGAAGTAAAAAGATAAAAATACATTTGAATTATCGAGAAACATACTTGTATCTATTCATTTGTTTTTGTCTTTTTGTAGATTGAAAACAGCGTTGATACATTTTTGCAAGAATAATTAATAAGTACAACACACACAAAAAAACTGAAAAAAATCGTGTTTACATATATATGCAGACACGCCCCAAAGCGACACATAAAAACACTTTCCTTACTTGAATACATTGACATTTGCCTGTGCGCATGCGTGGACAGACTTGAAGTGAGAAACGGCGAGATGGAGGTAAGAGATAGGAGAGATATAGAGGGAGAGAGGAAGAGGTATGTAAAAAATCAGATTGAGGGGGAGATATAGAGGTGAAGAGAGGTAAGAGGAAATTACTTTGGCTTACAATAACCGAAATAAGGGAGAAAAGATGGACGAAAGACAATTTTTGCTCAAAAGCAAAAGCGGGAGAAATGTCCAGGATTATGTTAAAAAAATTATTTTGGGAGATCTTATGTCGTCCGGAAGGCCGAAGTCGATGGGACACCACAAATACAAATTACCTCTACGGAGATAAACAGGAATGCTTGTCAGTGATGGCTAAATTCTGGTCGGTTGTCCTATTTAGTTATTTTACTTCATTTCCTGTCCTTTGGGAACAGAAAAAAAACCCCCAAAAAACTACTGTTCATCATAGCCTACTTATTTACTATCTAGCTATATATCTATCTTGGTAAGTTTGTTTTTAACTTTCTATCTCTTTATCTGTCTTATTCAGTCTGTTTCTATCTATCTATCTATCTATCTTAGTCTTTCTTTGTATCTATCTATCTATCTATCTATCTATCTATCTATCTATCTATCTATCTATCTCAGACTGTTTCTATCTATCTATCTTGTTCAGTTTGTTTCTATCTTCTATCTCTCTTCCTTGCTTAGTTTGTTTCTATCACTCTATCTCTCTAGCTACTTACTTAGCAAGTAATATATACTTGCTCAGAGTGTTTCTATCTATCTATCTATCTATCTATCTATCTATCTATCTATCTAGTATTTCCTTTATTTATATGTTTATACATCCTTCTCTGTCTGTTACTATCTATCTATCTATCTATCTATCTATCTATCTATCTATCTATCTATCTATCTAGTATTTCCTTTATTTATATCTGTTTATACATCCTTCTCTGTCTGTTACTATCTATCTATCTATCTATCTATCTATCTATCTATCTATCTAGTATTTCCTTTATTTATATCTGTTTATACATCCTTCTCTGTCTGTTACTATCTATCTATCTATCTATCTATCTATCTATCTATCTATCTATCTCAGTCTCTTCATAACTATCTTGCTTCGAACAATTGAAAACTTACACCCTATTGATTAAATGATGGAACAATTAATCTCTCTCTCCCTCTCTCTCTCTAAATATATATATATATATATATATATGATCATAGCTTTCTAGTGTTCTTGAAGCTTTATCTTAAGGGTGCGGCCTGTCTCCCCCTATTTTTTCCGCATCTGCACGGGATAGCGTACACACAGACTTTAGTAATGTTCTCCCCTATAGAGGGGGGTCTTTCTTGGGAGAGATATCTGCAAAGCGTCGTCCAACTTTTGAAGGTTGTCCGGATGTTATATGGGCCGCAGATCTTTTGTATTTTCTCCGATAACCACTTCACATAAGGCAGTGTTGTCCTCCTCTTGTACCCGCCTATCCCAGTTTGTTGGTTGTCCTGCCATGTACCCAGGGTAGTTGTTACGTTGTAGGGCACTTCTTATACTGACCAATTCTTTATCTAATATCTCTGGTCGCCACGTATGACTTTTCCCCGGTGTTGTAAGCAGCGGACGATCCACTTCTTTACGATATATGGATGGTATGGATGGGCAAACTGCCTCTCGTTTGGTTTTTCTTGACACGCTTAATTTCATAAGATAAATAATATTTCTTAAATCTTTGTCGCATTCTCACTTGTTCACACACACATTCTCTCATTCAAAAACAATGATTAAATACAATGGTTCTTGAATTTTGTCACCTTTTAGTGAAAGTAACGTTTTCATCATATTAAATCTTCGCAATTTTCACTAGGATCATTCAAATTTTTGCTTTTGAAACAGGAAATATTCTTACTGATTTTTCTCTGAAATGAAATATATATATATATATATATATATATATATATATATATATATATTATTTTCAAATGAATAAATTAGAAATCAATGAATCCCAGAGTTATCAGTGGTAAATAAAGATAAAGAGTGTTCCATAACTTGAACAAGTTTTAAATGTGAGTTTAATGATATTTTTTTCTTTCAGATTTAACAACTTAAGTTTTTGGCAATTTCAACCATTGAAAGATTAACAATGAAACAACGTCTTAAAGTTATCGAAGCCTATTACGAAAATGGGCGTTCAAACAGAAATGCATTTCGCGTACTTCGCGATGTTTTTGGGTCAACGTAATCGACCAATCGAGAGTGCAATTGGAAACGATGTAACGTACTTGTGGAGAGGTTCAATTACTGCGCCGTATAAAGAAAAGAGGTGTCTGGATTTTCGGCCACATTCTCATGCACTGTAGCAATGTTTTCAGCTGAACAGCGTAAATGAGCCCGCAATGGTGTTTTCACATCTGCTACCGACCCAGTTTGAATTTATGAACAATTTTTTTCAATTGCACTCTTGAAACTTTAACACGTTGTTCGATTGTTAATCTTTCCATGGTTGAAATTGCCAAAGACTTAAGTTGTTAAATCTGAAAGAAAGAAAAGATCATTAGACGCATAAACTTAATTCACATTTAAAAACTCTCCAAGTTATTGGAAAAACCCCTACTATACCAAGACTTTCAATTTTTAATTTAATTAAAATCTTTTCTCAAAAAAAAAAAAAAAAACAAAAAAAACCAACAACAATAACAAGAAAAAAAAACAACAACAAAAAACAAAACAAAAAAAAGACAAAACAAAAAACACCCCACATTTCTAGGGTGTATGATTGCGTATCTGGTCTTTTGTAGTAAAAATAGCTGAGGTACCTACTGTGAGAAATCTTTGAAACTTTTTAGCAATGCAATTCGACTTGTGATGAACCATAGATCGTGTGGCCCATTACTCAAAAAAATATTGTCCATGTCTGGTTACGACTTTTGAATGTGAGTCTGGATCTGTGAAATTATGGGACTTAGCGGGGTGCTAGGTTTTGTGTATTTTTACATTTCCAAACAGATAACCAGCGTAATATGCTATCGCATATTTTGTGAAGATTAAAGAATTTGACTTCTGTGAAAATGAGTTTTGGGGAGCATTTTTAAATCTAGCTTTGTTATACTATTATTTTATTCGTTCGAACAATCATGAGCCTATCACGCCAACCATTACGTAGTATGCTCTTTGTTGCATATCTATATATAATGTTGTAGCCTCTGTCTGTCTGTTATCGAATTCCTCCTAGGAGTTTTGAGATAGACCCCCATAAACACATATATTCTGAAGTTACATTACCCAGGGTACTTGGATAAGTATATTTTATTTTGATCAAAGGGGGGCCCAGGTGGCCCCGGGAGGCACACCCGCGAAGGTTCCCGCTTTGATTTAAATCAAATTTAAATTTGAACAAGGGAATGACTCCTATCAAAATATAGAAGGAGAAAGGTGGAAATCTCCAATCAATTACAGTACATATTTGTTGCGACAATTCAAATGTTATATCAATGTTTAATTCTGCTCATCAATACATTCACTCAAGTATTTGCATCAAATGGGTCAGAACAGACTTTTTTGCACCCCTCACTGAATTTTTCCCTCTAATTTAAACTAAGTTTAAATTTGAACAAGGGATTGACTCTTATCCAAAATATTTTCTCTACAAATTATAGCAATGATTTAAAATCAATCATCATTTTCTTAAAAAAAGAAAGTGTGACATGCAGCAAGGCGCAAATAATTCGGCTAGTATATATATATATATATATATATATATATATATATATATATATATATATATATATATATAGAATTGTATATTCGGGCAGGAAACCCTATTTTATACAAGTTTCATTAGAGTCACCTGAAAAAAAAACTGCGACTCATGTACGATGATCCATTTTTTTTACTAACATTTCTCGAATGCACATGACGATAAGCGTTATTAAAACATTTTAATAAATAAAAATCGAGTGAAGTGATAAAAACGTTGGATTAAAAATGAATCCATTTGTGACACTATTTAGTGTTGCTAGAAGGAGAAAAGAAAAAGGAAAAAAAGAAACAAAAAAGAAAGGCGAGAGTTAAATTTAGATGATAAAAAAAGCCATCACGAAAGGGACATTAAGCGGTGTTATTTTGACAAGGAAAAATGGTGAACATTTTTATTGCCATTGTCGAGAATTCTAAATAGATAAAAATTAACTGTGTCATGGTGGCGAACTTATATTATCGGGAATAGATAACGCCAGGATGTGAAAGCGCTAACGGGCCAACCGCTTGGTGACGGCGAAAAGTTAATTGACAAATTCCAGGATTGGCCAGCTCACCTCCGAGACAGAATTCTAAATAGATAAACATTTAACTGTGTCACGGGAATGCCATTTGGGGCTTCCACAGAATTCTAAAGAGATAAAAATTTAATAGCTTGTTTGTTGACCACACACGAGTTGCAAAGACAAAAGACCAAACCATAGGTTAAGTCTTTGTCGATGGGAAGATGTCGTTGGGCAAGGCATCTGGGTTGTGTTGGAATTTGACTATGACAGCGAAACTATTTTATCAGAAATTGGCGAAAATTTCGTTGACGACTTCCATATGAATTAGGCTGTGAATTGGCGAAATTGTTTTAACGTATCAGTGGTTGGCGCCGGAGAGTGAGTGTGTCTGATTGACCACCCACTTGTTAATTGGCGAAAATCTCATTGATAGGTACCAGGTGACATTGAGGATAAGAGCTGCGATTAAGGGACCACACTACGGAAGAAAAGAGAAAGAAAGAAGGAAAAAGGAAAAGGAAAAGAAAAGATTTTTTTTCGAGCAAGATTTCTTGAAACCAAGGCTGGTCTAGTCACACCCATACTGCTGAGCGCCCATTGGATGAATGTTAACGAGAGCCAGGCGGAGATGATCATTTGATGCAGGGGGAGGCCTGCGACCACCCATTGAGGGGATAGGTATGAGATGTCACTGCGAGAGAGAGGGAAAACCGTTGACGCCCTCTGAGGGCATGTTGAGATACCCACATGAGAGCAGAAGAAGGTTGGCGTAGGAGAAGACTTCCAAAAATGGAAAGGAGTGGAAATTTCCTGACCGAAAACAAAGAAGTAGACTGTGGATTTAGAATTATCAAGTAACCTCAAATCCCCACGAGCCCACCCTGGTTTTGGGTCGGCGTCCATATAAGCAAAGTCGCAGCGAGCGAAAATGAGTTCGAGTTCGAGTTTTTTCAGTTCCAGTTCCAGTTAAGTTCCAAGCAGTTGCAGTGAGCTGAAAGCTCTGAAGACCGCTTCGCAGAGCTGACTTGAAATATTCACGCAATTCCGAACTCATCTTCTAACCAAGAACAATTTAATTTTGAAGAACGACTTAGACTCATACCACCAAAACAAGTTTTACGGATATCGCCTGAAGACACACCAAGAACCAGTTTCTTAAAGAACAGACAACTTAAGATGTTAAGAATCGCCTAACAAAAACAACGTGTCACGTATCCATATAGCGGGTTGGGAAATAGACGCAGTCCTGTATCCAGAAACCAGATATAAAATATTGTTATCCTTTTTTAACACATTTGAACTTTTCGAGTTGTTATTTTATTTTCTTTTACATCTATTTGTGCGATATCGCCCTTATTCGAACTCGACTTGCATTACGGCCCCGGCGATTGATTGATTTCGTCTGCCTAAGATCAATTCACAACGTGGGTAGGTAGACTGGAAATCAAAGTAGTTACTTCGGTAATCAGACGTTGGAGGCGAGTTGGGAACGACGAGGCTGATATCGAATCTAACCAGATTCCCATCCGAATCACCAAAAGGTTAGAACGTCACATTTGGGTGCCACGACCGATACCAAGCCAGTTGGTCGTCACAGGACGGGATAGCACGACTGACGCAGACAGGCGGACGTGACGTTTGGAGAGGCGACACCCGGGGGGCGTCACACATTAATTCTTTAGGAATTGCTTTGTTTACTGTTATATACCGTACCTATGAAAACTAATGCGTATGTCCCAATCCCCAATACGTTAGATACTATTGTAAGTGGGGGTAATATGCTGCCTCAGCGAGGCAAGCACTTGGCTTGTCGAGCTCTCTGCCTTTGGGCAGAGAGGAACCAGGACGAGACTATGCCGAGGGGCAGAGTCTCGTCCGGGGAGGTAGTCAGATACCCGATTCCGCGTATGTGGGGTCTACGAGAAATTTTTGCCAGAGCCCACGGACTCGGATTCCCCACATTAAATTTGGCCTTGTGCTGCATCCTACCTTGTGGGGAGGCAGGTAAATATCATAATATGCTGTCTAAGTAGTCCACCACTAGCAGTGGTTTACCTATTTTACGCCGCTGGCGAGTATTGTATATTGTTGATTAAGATTACCAATTCATTTCCAACCTCTGTTTTGGTTATTACTTTAATCCGATGAAGTCCTTCTCAAGGACAAAACGAATTACGCAGAATTTTTCTACTTTGTCAACATAATCATTTTTGTCCTGAACCTCCTATTTTTATATTCGAATCCAGCTTTTTAATCGTGCGCACAGAGTTAATCGACCCAGAGTGTTGCGATAAAAAACAACTGCACTAAGATGAAATAAAGTAATCATAGCGGAAATATGTTTGTTTATCTATATGTATATGATAAAAGTCGTTTGATGGCATATAGATAAATAGATAGATAGATAAATAGATAGATAGATAGATAGATAGATAGATAGATAGATTGAGAGAGAGAGAGAGAGAGAGTTTGATGATTTTTATATCGGCATAAATATTTCTTTGGTTTCTGTCTTTTTTCTCATTGTGAATATTTATTGCCATGTCTGATCAAACAGGACATGCACTTCCGTGCCGTAAATAAAAGTTTCTCTTTTAACTTCTTTTATAATTCCATTAAAAGAACACGCAGTTTTGTTCCCTTCTCTATGTATTTATCCTTTCCCCGCATCTCTGCTCCCCATCAATTCGCCGTAAAAAGACCTTTTCAACGATACCCCACCTAATACGCTTCAGAATAGCCGGTGTATATTCATCTGACATACGTCTCTCATTAAGTTGCCGCATTGGTTGATTTTAAGAATAAGTTAATAAAACAAGAAGTGTCCAATAAAATCTGTTACGTTACATTCAAGTTATCCTATTTTCCTGTCTGCCGGAAATACTGGGTTAATTCGACCAATTACTTGACATGTTCACGGCTTTATTTGTGATGACATTCGGTTGATATCTGCAAGAGATTTACTTCTGACGATGTTGTGGCTTGTAATTGTCGTTAGTCTTGACACTATGATGTATTTTTCGGCAATTAGTATGAAAGTTTCGTCTCAAATGTCAATTTGAATTAATAATAAAATGTAAAAACAAAGCAAGAAAATAGTATTAAACAACATTTACTGTCCTGAATGACCGGGAAATTTTCACAGAAAATATTCGTTCTCCAACAGGAATCGAACCCGGAAACGTCATTTAATTTGGCGTACCTTTAACCGATTTGGCAACAGACGAGCGTTCACTTAGCAAGCTTGATTTTACTGTTTATAAACTACAATCTTCCATGATTCTCCAACATAAATATCTGCTAATGGCGTATCCAAATGTAAACAAATGACGTCACACATTATGAAATAGACAAAGTCCGCCAATTATTTTAAGAAAAAATAATGTATAAACATAAAAATGTCTTAAAATAATTCTCGGACTTATATATATATATATATATATATATATATATATATATATATATATATATATATAATCGACTCTCCGTAGAGATTCGACGTATGAGAGTCAAGCAGATCAGTTTCAGGAAACTGACAGCCCGACACCGTCACATGAGATTTGATTATAGTGATGAAGGCTTCGTGCAGGACCATCCACACTTTTTTGAAGGGACGAATACAGAGACCTGGTGCACCGAATGCCACAAGGTTCCCAAACGACCCTCCGCAGGTTTTTGAATTCAGAGTTGTCCTTCTCCTAGACCAGTTGCCATCCAAGGCTATAGAACCCAGTCTGTCCTGCTATTTTACCCATAGCTGGAGGGAGAGTAAGAGGATTCATACCTTTCCCATGGTTATTAGAACGTAAGTGAATGTAATGGATTCGACTGGAATATATATATATATATATATATATATATATATATATATATATATATATTAACCATGAACCATAAATTGGATTAATATCTGGAGGAGTTGAAGGCAGTTCCATTAATTTAATGTATTTGAGATCCTTTGTGGCTTGGAGAATGCGCTTTCGCATGCAGATATAAATCTCCATGTTTGGGACTTGTACCATTCAAAAAACCACTAATCCAAAAACCTAAAATTATTACGTGCATTTATCTTGACATCGCGATCAGGTTTGAAGGAATTTCTAAATTCACATCCTGCAACCGTATATCAAATCCTTACTGCGGCACCATCGAACTGTTCTTTAATTCTAGTTGAATGACGATTTCCATGTATAGGCCGAAACCACTTACCAAGCCATCAGGTCCATCCAATGTAATTTTACATACATCATTAAAACTTATTACCAAATCCATATATATATATCTTCAAACAACTTTGTTCTTTTCGTTATGATATTTAAATAAAGGTGGCATTTTGATTGTTTTTTCGCCAATGTTATATATATATATATATATATATATATATATATATATATATATATATATATATATATATATTATTCAGTATATTATTTCTCTTTTAAGAATAAGGTTTGAAAATGGATTCTTCAATATGTTCTATCCCTTTACTTTTTTTTTGCGACGCTTTTAGGTTTTCTACAATCACTTTTTGAAACTTTATGTGTTAAAGTGAATCTTGCCAACGGTTTCAAAGACTTTTAATATTGTTTTATGTCTGCTGTTCACAATTTCTAGCGGTGTTTTTCATCACTTAGTAAATGTATATCTTCTCTTTTGAAGCTACTTTTTTTCTCACGACAATATCTATTTGAAAGTGTAAAATATATCAATAACAGTAATATATATATATATATATATATATATATATATATATATATATATATATATATATATATATATATATACTAGTACTAATCATATAAGTATAAGAAATTATACTCGTCCGGAAAACCTTTTGTTTGGCTCTTTATGTTTATATATATATATATATATATATATATATATATATATATATATAGATAACTAGACTCGTTTCGAAAAACCTTCGAATTTTTGATTTGCTAATCAAATCAATTTCGAGGAAAAAAGGTTTTAAAAAAAAGAAAGAGCTACAAAATCATGAACTTCTGCCCACAAAAAATCGCACAGATGCAGGTCTGAAGCCCAAAGAAAAAACCCGATACGAGTAAACAACTAACTAACAAAAGAGCTCAATACAACCGTAGAGCAGACCTAGATACACCTATTGAGCCAGACAAACCTACCTAGGTTTCACCTAAACGGATCGTCAGGAAAGTTTCCTGACGATCTGTTTAGGTGAAACCTAGGTAGGTTTGTCTGGCTAAATATATATATATATATATATATATATATATATATAGAGAGAGAGAGAGAGAGAGAGAGAGAGAGAGAGAGAGAGAGAGAGAGAGCCCAGTGGAGTAATGGATAGAGGCTCGGATTGAGGAATCGGAGAGCCGAGTTTGAATTCCACTAGAATTCATTACATTGACTTACGTGCTAATACCTTGGGAAAGGTGTGAATCCTCTTCTTCTCCCTCCAGCTATAGGTAAATAGCAGGACAGACTGGGTTCTATAGCCTTGGATGAAACTGGTCTTCGAGAAGGATAACTCTGAATTCAAACGCGGAGTGGAGCCCCTAAGGCGGATGGACGGAACTTTGTGCTACCTTAACTATTAACCATAAATACAGCATCCGTTAAAACTATATTTTTATGACACACACACACACACACACACACACACACACACACACACACACACACACACACACACACAAAATTACTAACGAACTTTAGATTATTTACCTAACGTGTTCTTTCCTATTTTTCTATATATTTGCACACGCACACACTCTCTCTTCCACACACACACACACACATATATATATATATATATATATATATATATATATATATATATATATATATATATATATATATAATAAAATTTTTTGAGGCATGCTATATTCATGGGGGAAACTTCTAAATTTCAATGATAGATTATATGAAAATATAAATATAAAAATGGACACTGAGGTCAGTACCAAGTGATGAGGGTACTTCATGATTAAACATAAAATATTCTATTATCCTATTGAATCGTCCTAAATATACAGTTATTTGTAACAACAATTACTTTATCGTATATACTTTGCTAATAAAACCATATTCTAAGCCGATATTGGCATAATGGCAGGATTCTTATTCTTTTAGTCTTAGTTCTTCAGATAAACCTTTCTAAAACAGTAAACATGACCGGGAATTATAATGAGATTGATTTTGGCAACTACCCCGGAACCATCATAGTAATCTTAGACTGGTACATTCCAAACACTTTCAATAACACTGTGTCTCGATCCGTTATAAAAAAAAATGGCTGTAGGAGATAAGGAATTTAGACACAGGAAAAGTTGCGCTAGAGATAATATTGTTCAGCACAAAATCAAAATACTGTCTCGAAAGCTGGAATTATGTTCTTAAATATGCTCGTCAATTCTTGAATTACATAAAAATGTCATGATTGGCACCCAACACATTCAGAAATATTTAATTTATCCGCTGTATACAAACGTTTCCTCAAATTGAATTTTTTAAAAATCGCTTCCAAAAATTGAATCCTTATAAATATTGTAGAAGTTGAACCTTCATCAACCATTATAGAATGAGGCTACACAATCACAAACGAAGAGTTTTACCAAAAAATAAAAATACTCTTGAACATTTCCGACAGCATCAACAGTAAAAAAAAAGAGTAGCACCAAGAGAATAAAATATAATATAACTAAGCTGTTAGCTTTCCATACTACCGTAAACAAAAAGCTTGGAAGGAAACGTCCATCAATATTGAGAAGAACTATAATATACAGTGTACTTAACAAGCATGCTGGACTTTTGTGGGGTGTGTATGTGTGTGTGGGGGTAATTCTTTTCCTCGTGGTTTATACGATTGATAAAATCTAGTGTTTTTGCTGCTAGTTGCTCGCCACAATTACGTTTTTACAGGGTTTATTCATGACTTTTTCTAGAAACTATTGAGTATGTCACAGTTCTTTTTAAACCGAGTATGTATAAATTTATTTATATTTTAAGTCGAACTTTTGGAATTGATTTTAGCCTTTAAATGAAGAGGCTAAAAGGGCGCATCTAACGTTATCAATACTATGGTCAGGTTAGTTGAAATGTTCAGCTACAGTAAAATTGATTTTGGTGGTTTGATTGTTTTCTTATGCTTATAAATGAATACAGTATCTACAAAAAGCCATTTACAAACCCTCAATAACCCTAATCGGGGTAAACAACTAGCGACCCAATACTACTAGATTCCTTCAATGATATAATTCACGCGGAAAAAATGCCCTTAGATCAAACCTCCTTTGAATTTTATTCTCCATTTCCGATTTCCGCTGTTTATTTAGCGGTCGTAGAGTTATTTAACGACCAGTTTTGCAATTATAAACTGAAATAAGTTGGTTAGAAGGTAAAACTAATAAAAAAAATCAAAAATGATTAAGATCTTAATCCGTATTTGTCTATATTTCTGAGATGAGGTATTATGTACATTATTTACATTATTCGGATTATTATCCTCATACTTGTCGGCGTTTCGACCGTCGTACGCTCCAGCTTTCTTCAGGTGGTTGGAATGTCGAACTGAACCCTTTATTTCGCTCACTGGGGTCGACTGTTGTAGTTCCACGTGCCATGTTTAATGGATGTCAGTTATCAGTTATCTCCTGTTAATTTCCCTCTGAAAGTTCTCCACTGCCTTAACCGGGTATTGAACTCACACTCTTTGGGTCCCGTCACTGGTTCTAACCAGCGCCTTTATCTGTACTATGTGTCCTTGAGGACTAGTGTGTAAGAATTTCTGGCTATTATAAACCTAAAAATGAGGACAATAGTCGGAATAATGCAAACAATGATCGTAATCTGTCTTCGCCTTGCAGGAAAAAGATTTTATATCTAGTTACATTCATTTTAATTTTATTTGGCCTTCATGAATTTTTATTCAAAGACGAGATAAAACATCTCGAAAATAAAGGATGTAGTACCGATGAGACAAATTCACGTTAATTTTGCCTCAAAAAACCTTGTTTGACCACAGTTGTCGCTCGAACTAAATGTGATATCAATACTTTACTGCTCGCAGATCAAATCTAACGTATAATACATCCTTATTTTTCCCGATCTCTCTCGTCGCTGTATTTGCTTTTGTTTTTACACTTGTACTATTATTAAAAACGGCATTATCATCGTTTCTAATTTTTACTGGAAGATCCGTTATGAAACATGATTTGTATAATTAATTTTGAGTTTTATTTAATCACATCTTACGAGAAAGAACGTAAATTGACAGAGATGGAATATACGTTCGTTTCTCAATGAGATAATCATTTCTATCTCCTTACTGCTGAAGAGTGACGGTCGAAATAAATCCCCGATCAAATGCAACTAAACCAATAACCAATTTAAATGTTGACTAAATTTTAAACTAACATTAAAAACTAAATGTTAGATTAAAATTTAAAATTTAAATTAACATTAATTGTTAAAAACATGGTTAATTGTTAGAAATCACTTGTGTCTTGATTTTTCTTCTTAGTTTGGTTGTGCAGTAATATGAATCTATTTTCGGGATGTATGCTGAGATTTGTTTAGCTTTGAAAAAATATTGCGTCATCCGTGATTTCACCAGATTTTTATCACGCCCAGACACTATTGTCTCGACTGTCGATTAGTTGCCCTACAGCTATTATCTGCGATGGACTTTACTCCAATGAAGCATACGAAAATTGTAACGCTGCACGAACATATTGGTAAGCCTTGCCGGTGAGTAAATTAAAGTACTATAGATTGGCCCGGAATCTTTCCTGATTTAAGTCCAATCGAGAACCTGTGGTCAATCTTCAAGGAAGACTTTCATAATGATACTGTAACGTAAACGTCAACAATCCCTTCTGCGAACTTATCTTCATATAAATTATAACGTTAAGAAAACCAGTTGACAGTATTCGTTGTTTATTTCTTAAGGAAAATGAAGTAAGAAGAAATTCATGACAAATTATCACATAATAATTTTGCAGTGTATTTGACATGCTGTATCACGTTCCTTTCAGCTCTGTTTTATTCGGAAATCGTGAGGCATACAAACCAACATATTTGGCATAAAGCAACAAACTTTGTGTGTTTTAGCCATTTATACTTCTTAGGAACGTTTCTTACAAAGTATAATGACAAGAGTTGAGAGCTGGCAAACTGAACTCAATATGTTCAAAAATAACATCAATACATCGGGGATTACATATATATTTCTATAAAGATCAATACAGCTCACAAAATAAAATAAAAAAAACAGAGAATATTATATCTGAATGTAAAGAGATCACTCAAAAAAGGAAGAAGGAAGACGAAGGATTAGCGGTAGTGTTTGTGTGATTGCGCTCCGTGGTTGTGTGAAATAATGTCGGTTTTCCCCGGGAAACAAATCTACACCGACGAGAACCACTGGACATGTCTTCTGGCTATCAGATTGCAAGAGTTCTTGGATTGTAAAGGAAATATTTATCGCAGATTACTTCCACAACGAAGAGAACAAATCACTGTAAGTTCAGACGTGAATATCAGGTGCAGAAAGAAATGTGGAAATTTCCATTTGCAAGTACTATGCCACAAATCACAATGCACGTAACCAGTCAGAAAAATAAATCACTCACTGACGAACGCGATAGCCAAATACACAAATTTTGTCTTTTTTCCCCGATTCGAGAACAACAATTGCTTTCAGAGAACGAGCATCTTTTTCATTCGTCGACAACTGGGAGAGGACGCACAATATTAACATATACAACATACTTTTATGGCGAGTTCTGCAACAGACTTGTTTCTAATTTGAATATGACGTCTTCAGCATATCATGCAGAATACGTGATCCTTTTTTTTCGGCAAGTAACTTTCTTTTTCGCCACATTTTTCCGTTGTATGATACATGCGACATGATGTCGCTTGTTTTGACGAGGTAAGTCGCCGTTTTCTTCGCTATACGCATCCAGGAACAAAGAATTCAAAACAAGAGATAGTAGAAGTCCTAATGTCCTTTTTATAGTCGTGAGTAGAGCGCTACCTAACTGCGTTCAGCAACGTCCATTAGCAGATAAGGATAAGGCTACATTAGCAAATTGTATTCTAACCTTTCATTAGCAACAATATATGACTAATTTGTATTATAATTCTAAATATGAGCTAGAAAACATAAATACAATGTCAACTGGAATAAAATTATTTATATATTTAATTAATTACCAAATTAAATATTAAAATTGTTAGTTCTAATTTGCATTGGAATGAATGCAAAACTTGCTCTTTCCCAAGTAAATAAATTAAGTAAAAAAATTAATAAACCTAGAACGCACACAGAAGCACAACTAAACCTAATAACAATAACAACCGACAATAAAATTATCAATAATAAAAAAAAGTAAGCAAAAGTTAGTTTACACTATAAATGTCCAAAGAAATGCACCAGGATCTACAATTATTTCCACCCAATAGTCTTGTAACATAACCGTTAAATTTTGTTTATTTTTTTTTTTTTATGGGATACTTATCTGTAAAAATTTCTTCAACCCACTAATATTAAAAATTTAGGAAAATATTCTCTAAACTCAAATGTTTAATTGATTTTTAAGTACTTTATCATGAAATTTACTATAGCTACCGCTCTTATTTTCTAATAATATCATGTATGAACATCCGTACTTTCAAAAATCGGCAAGTCGATAATACGACTAGGACGAAAGGAGAGAAAGAGAACGAAGAATCTTAAAAGAAGCCGAAACCTAATCCTAAAGAGTTTCGGCAATTTAAAAGTTATTACTCTTAATAATCCTGAGTTAAAAACATCACCGATCATGATTATCAAAACATCAGATGTAATTAACGAAGTATAACCAGAATAAAACTATTGTTTGGTTGCCAAATTTTTTTAAATATAAGAGCGTTCACAAATACTCTTAAGAATAACTTTGAAAGTTAAAGTAAACTATGGAGGATGCTAAGTGATGTAATTAAGTGCCTAGTAAACAAAAGTAAGTAAATGTTGTTATTGTTTAATTTTTCTTTTCTTATTTGTTATATATGTATATATTTTATTATAAAACAATTTTGTTGTTGAATTTTTACTGCATTTGTTAATGAATATATATTTAATGATAAAATAATTTTTTACACACACACACACACACACACACATATATATATATATATATTTAATTATAAAATAAAGAAAATTATATATTTTACTTACTTTTTACGCTAATGTAATTATTATTTATTATTTTATTTTAATTTGATACATTATTTACGTATTTATTTCTTTATTTTAGATAATATAAAGTTTTAATTTAACGCTAATATTAAATAACAGAAGGATTTGATTTAATCGTCGTTATACAACTTTGATAAAATCCATAAGAGAACGAAACGCGTTGGTAAAGAAAAGTTTTCATTTTGTCTTTATTGTTTATTTATATTTTATTTTTATTTGTATCTGAAGTTTTACACAAAACATGCCTATATATGTGTGTGTGTGTATGTGCTTGTTTGTTTGTGAGTGTCGCTGAATAGTTTATGAAGGGAAGATACATTTTAGAATAATAAATTACCAAATATATTTAAAGCCGTCACTACTAAGAGGCTTCCTTTTCAAGTAGGTAAAATAGCAATTTTCTTTTTGTTTTTCCTTTTTTACTTTGCGTCTTCGACAAATTATTTTGCTGTTTAATTCGATATTTTAGTTAAACGTGATAAACGTTTATGCTTAGACACTATTTACATTATTCGGACTATTGTCCTTATCTTTGTCGCCATTTTTTATCACAACGTTTCGGCCGTTGTACGCTCTGGCCTTCTTCAGGTAGTTGGACACATGGCACAGTGGATAAAGGCGTTAGTTAGATCCAGTGACCCAGAGAATGTGAGTTCAATACCTGGTTAAGGCAGTGGAGAACTTTCAGAGGGGATTTAACAGGAGATAACTGACATCCATAAGTCATGGCACGAAGAACTAGAACAGCTTATCCGAGTGAGCGAAATAAAGGGTTCAGTTCGACATTCCAACCACCTCAAGAAGGCCGGAGCGTACTCTGCGAGAAAACGGGGGAACAACTTCTTGCGACCTAAAAACGAACGCCTTCTCTTCCGAACGAACACTTTACGATAGCAAACGAGCAAAAACAGCACCCAAGACTGCTGCCGACGGGCGACTGACCGCAACGGCTGCTGTCGCCCAAGAAAAGACGCCAAACGACTCGCGCGTCTTCTTCTTGTAGACCTCGGTCGAGTCCATTATGGTACTCCAAGGTGTGCCCGGCAACAACACACACACGCAGTTCGAGGACGCTTCTGCGCATGCTCGTTACACGTACAATGGCCGAAACGTTGTAATAAATATGGCGACAAAGATGAGAGCAATAGTCCGAATAATGTAAATAATGTACATAATACCTCATCTCAGAAATATCGACAGATACTGAAAGACCGAAACTTTGTAATAAATATAGCGACAAAGATGAGGACAATAGTCCGAATAATGTAAATAATGTACATAATACCTCATCTCAGAAATATAGACAGATACTGAAAGGCCGAAACGTTGTAATAAATATGGCGACAAAGATGAGGACAATAGTCCGAATAATGTAAATAGTGTACATAATACCTCATCTCAGAAATATCGACAGATACTGAAAGGCCGAAACGTTGTAATAAATATGGTGACAAAGATGAGGACAATAGTCCGAATAATGTAAATAGTGTACATAATACCTCATCTCAGAAATATAGACAGATGCTTGTGCTTAGATATCATTTTCGCATTGTAGGCTATCTATCTGTTTGTCTAGGGGGTAATCCTCTCCGACAAATGGATCCCGTTAAGGGTGGAGACACAAATATAATCCGGATAATTGTTTATCTTTTGACTTTAGATTTCGAAAGTAACTAACCCAAAAGTTGTTATACCGTTAAATAACCCAAGATGGAATACGTGACGCAGTTATTCGCATTATCACAACAAAAGATGCTTTCCAGAAAATAAAATATGTATTAAGAGATAAGAAAATTTACTGAAAATAGAAGTCTGCGGAAATGATATGCCATATCATTTCCTTTTCTCGCACTTCCCAACTATGGAAATCCCTTCGGATTTCTTGCTTCCCTGATAACTACAATCATCAAAAATTTAAATGCAACGTCATCGCCATCTTCTCTCTTCTTGGACCCCTGTTCCTTTTTAAAATTTCCTCAAACCTCCCCATTCTCAATCTTCTCATTCTCTTTCACTTTTACTCCCTGTGAACCCCCGCGTTCTCGTAGTATTACCGCTTCCCTTAGGACGAAACGATTAAAAAAATAAGACAAAAAGAAAGAGGCTGCAGATTAGAAAATAAGTCATGCCCCATATGAGCACGTAAAAAAATTATTGCCATTTGCAAACTACAATGGCTGATATAGAAGTTAACGACCTTACCCGGGCAGAGAGATTTAACAAAAATCTTTTTTCTCCTCTTGTCATCTTTAACAGGGACTGATCACAAAGAGTTTAATTGTTTACAAAATGAAAGTAATCAGAAAAATATAATCGAAAAAACATGAAAGGCAAGTCAAAATACATATTTAGATAAATAAATAGAAAATTAAAAAAAAACAAAAAAATTAATTAACTCAATTAGCAGATGTCTCAGACTTTTATTTAGACACCTACCAACTCATTAAACCAGTGTAAACGTTATTCACAGACATGATAATTCCTCTGCACACTCGCCGTGTTGGCGCCTTTGTCTTCCGAATGAGATAGGCAGATGGTGTTTTCACACGATTCTCCCTTACCATAAACAGCAATTTCGTCTGTCTGTTCTATTCACAGAAACCCAATAAATGTTTCCTCTTTTATTTCCTGCTAACCTGAACCTGTTTCCAATCCCCAATGAAATCTGCCGCATAAAAACGCGAGCAAAAGGCAAAAATACTTTAAGTGGCGGCCATCTTTTAAAATGGCTGCACTGTTAATCGACCGCGATTGGCTGAATACGAAAACTAACGCAATAATCCTTATTCGGTAAAGTCTCTAATCAATTGAGACTATTTCGTGGCTGAGATAGTTGAGTATTTTTCTAAGCTTATAAATGGAAATGCTACCTGATTTTCAAGGCGGGTTAACACGCTGATTTCTTTTTTCTGTTTGACACATACTTATTCTCATTCGTTCATTCCCCACTCGCCTTGAGTTGAGTAAATATGAAGATAAAAATTAACTTACAACATGTTTGAAATAGTTTCCATCCGTAAAAGAGGACAACGTTCGCGCCTAGGTAAAATACAGGATTTAGAATGCCAGCTTTCTAGGCAGAAAAAAAAATCCCGTTCGGAATATTACCGCTAGTTAATCTTCCTATTTCTACTTCTCTTAATTATTATTTTTTAAAATCATTTCACCTCAAATAAGGCGATAATGCCACAAAGACTTTACTTTATGTGAAAGAGAATGCGAAGACATTATAAAGGAGAAAGAACAACAAAAGAACATATATCAGAAAGACGTAAAATGGGGATTAGCGCTGCATTCAAATTAATGGTTATATTATAAACTATCTTAAAAGCTGCCATATCGGTCGGTATTTAAGCTAGCTCCTGCGGAAGACTCTTGCTTCGGCCTTCATCGCAATAGGGAGGAGTACATGCGATAGAAAACAATAAACTACAGAAGACTGATTGCTGCATTTAAGTATTGCGTTAATATTTGAACATACCTTTTAAAAGTTTTACCATAATTCTTCTGCCACCACTTAATTTAAAGACAATTTGATGTACGTAGGTCATTACTTTCCGTACAAACAATAATTTTAATTTCATTCGTGACTTTCGCTAGATTTCGTAATTAATTTTGATTATTCCAAAAATTATTTCCGAGTTATAAATTTTGTTAGCGTACAAAAAAATTCGTCGCAAAAAATATCCCGTAAAAATCGCCGAAAACAATCTGAGTAATGAAAACAAGTGAATCCAAAATTTGTGGATTGCGGGTCTGAAATGTTTTTAATTTGCGCATGAAATTGACTTGATTCCAAAATGGTATGATATGTTGCACTACAACCTCTGGGAGTAAAATTGGAAAAGTGTGACATTCGTATTTATTATATAGACGAAACTTACACAGGTTGAGAATCATTCATCCAAAATTCTTGGAACCAGAAATGTTTCTGTTTTCAGATTTTTCAGATTTTGAAATACAGGTTATTTAATTTGCATATAGCATCTATAAAATGGGGCAGCATGTGAATGAAACCCAAGCATAAACACGATATCCCTTTACATTTCATAATGCAGCTGATATATATACCCCGTAGGTAGTTTTATATAAATAGCATATTCTTTGAAAGTACTTTTATATAAAATTTAAAAACAATTTGACTACATACAGATACAGCTAGTTATATAAGGCGCATACAGATTTTTAAATGGTGAAATTAAGATTTCACGTAAAAATAATGTTTTGTATTTTCTGTACGTGTACAAAAAACATAATCTCTTCTTACACAAATATATATATATATATATATATATATATATACCTTGTTTTCCCCCCTGCTGGAAGTCCTCATCCGTTGTTCCTGTCTTTAAGAACTCTGGAGACCCTTATGAACCTTCTAATTACCGTCCTATAAGTCTTTTACCACACTTCGGTAAAGTCTTTGAAGCTTTAATTAACGCCGAAGTGGTTATGCACCTTACATCCCATAATGTGCCCTCCGACAAGCAATATGGCTTCCGCTTTGCCCGTTCTACAGCTGATGTGCTTACGGCCATAACTGAAATTGTTTACCAAGCACTTCATAACAATGGAGAAACTCGTGCTGTGACTCTTGATATCTCCAAAGCGATTGATAGGGTTTGGCATGCCGGCCTTCTTCGCAAGATTCAAGGTTATGGAATTACAGGTCGATTGTTCAACTTAATACAATCATTCCTCTCGAACCGTACATTGAAGGTCGTTCTCAACGGATTCTCCTCCAGCTCCTATCCCACGAACACAGTTGTTCCCAAAGGCTCTATCCTAGGCCGTGCTCTGTTCCTTATCTTCATTAACGATCTTCCCAAGTAGGCACCTATGCGGACGCTACTACTATATACTTCTGCTTCAAAAACAAATCTAGTATCGCCTTCAAAACTAACCCAGCCGTTTGTTTTGAAATGGACCTCCAATTGGTTATGGACTGTGGCAGGAATTGGCTGGTTAACCTTAATGTCTCAAAAACAAAACTGCTCTCTATTACTCACCATAGAGAACGATCCCTGCCCTCCATTAGAATACCTGACGCTCAACTCCGCGAGAGCACCTCTTTGCGACTGCTCGGTCTCACATTATCCGCTGACCTGAGATGGAACGAATACATTGAGACAATAGCCTCGTCCACCGCTAGGAAAGTTGGCTCCCTCTGACGCGCCAGGAAATTTTTCTCGCCGGAGTCGATCTTTCAAATCTACAAATCAACCATTCGCCCTTGCATGGAATATTGCTGCTATGTATCGTGTGGATCCCCTTCTAATTGTCTCAAGGTCCTTGCTAAAATCCAAAGACGGATATGCAATGTAATTAGTCCTGTTCTGGCATCTCGTCTGCAGTCGCTCTCTCAGAGACGTGCCGTTGCCTCCCTCTGTCTTTTTTACAAATACTTTCACGGTAATTGCTCCGATGTGCTGCTTTCGCTGGTTCACAGACTTCATGAATTTAAGCGGTCAACTAGGCTGGCATCTCGCTCACACCCTTTTACTGTCGAAACTGTTAAATGTAGCCGTCTCTACTCCAATAGCTTCATGTCTCGACTGTGGAACTCCCTCCCCATTTCTTGTTTTCCTGATAATTATAATCTCCAACTATTCAAATGTAACGTCAATCGACGTCTCCAGATACCCTGATCTATCCACTATCCTTCTCTTCATCCTTTCCTCTATCACTCCTCTTTGTTCTCGCTCCTACTCTGAAACCCTTTGCGTGCTAGTGGCTTCCCGCCTTGCTTGGGGTTGAATATATATATATATATATATATATATATATATGCAACACCAGACTCTACTTGTACAACAGGTGTGAGAAACTGGAGGGAGAGGGTACAACATCGAGGACATCAGTGTGGGCGTGAGAAGGAAAATTTGGTAAGCTATCAGTCTATACTAACGATCTATTTTGATTATAATGTTACAATATGGTACAGTATTTGCATAAAAACAAAACATGGATTCTGTTAAAAGTATTGAAAACCGAAAAATGTCAGAATTTTATTTGTAAGCTCGCAACACAATAATCATGCTACGGGTAGCCATGTTGCTTTCTGAAAATTTTACATTTGTGGCAAGTCATGTCAGCACTTGAAAAACTTTCACATTTTGGAGGTTTTCAGATTTTGGTTTTTCGGATACTCAAACTGTATTGTATTTATTATATATATATATATATATTTCCAGGATTTATTTAACCTCAGTTTTCGTTGCAATTATCCAAGTGGTTAGTCTATGTTCACGACTAAAGTGCGCTGATTAAACAAAAAAAAAAAAAATTGAGAAAAAATTCTTGTGGGTGAGGGATACGAATACGGTGATCTTTGTTTCAGGGTGCCTGTTTAGCCATTGCAGTTACTCTTGTGGTTAAGATACAGTGGTAGACAAAATTAAAACCAACTAAATTTTGATAAACGGTATATTAGTAAAAATGAATAATGCTTGACAATGGTTCTTATAAACATCAAGACAATAGAACTAATACACGTTTTGCCCGTAAAATTAATGTCTTATGTCGTATTAATAACTTTATCTTACTTTTTATGAGTTCAAGGATTTTATTGTAAATTTTGATTAATATTAACTCGTTAATTTTATTAGTTGTTTTTGTTTTTATTGCAGTTTTATTCAGGCCGTCACTGTGCGGTTATGGGTCGAGAAAAAGGTACGAAAATAAAGGCCTAGCTTTTAATGAGATTCCCGTCTCCTTTATCTCAGGGAAACCTGATTTAGCGCACACGATGCTATAGCCGATTAAGCTACAAGAACTTAACGGCTTTTCAGAAGATAAAATCTAACCAATAAAGAAACCCCCTAAGTTAGAATAAAAATAATCAAAACAGCTACTAATACAATTAATGTTATATGAAAATATCTGTCAATGAAAATCAACACTGAGATGGGGGCCATAACTTTTACAAGGTCAGTCGCCTTAGGAATACGAACACAAGGTCATAGATTGTGTTTACTTTGCTGATGACCTTCTTCCCTCCCTTTGCACTTAATATTATCTCTCTCTCTCTCTCTCCCTAGTGTGAGACGGTGCGGATGTATTAAAAGGATGTTAACCGTGTAATTAATGTTGTTCGAGATGGATATCGTGTTTTCCAAGGCCAACCTCGACAAACAAAAATACGTTGCCTACTGATCAAGTCCCCTAAAAAATTTGTAAAATTATTGCCGTATCAGTAGCCCTTTTTGTTGATCAAGGATTATTCACTCTGTCGTTGATATCAAATAATTTGTCTCGTTGACGTCATATGGTTCCATATTGCATTTATATCTAATTAATTGTATACGGTATCAACGTGTTATTACTGCATTATGTATTTCCCTTGTGTTCTTGACTCTAATTAAATGAGTGGCTTTCTAGTATTACAATATTCACCCTTTCAATTCAAGGGTTGAACGCTATTTATCCTCGTAATCTTGTTTCTGTCCATCTCTTGTTATAGTGATTTTCAAAGCATAGCTTAGATGTAGCACAAGGCCGAAAGTAGGGGACACCCAGTGAGGATCGAATTCACTACTCAGTCGTAATTGTCACCTGCACATCGATGAGGATCTGCACTGAGTGATAAGAGATCTAAATAACGTTGCTACATCATTTATTTTAGAAATGATACTTGATCTGTGTATCTGAACAGTCAGTGCCATCTAGCTTTATTCCTTTTACGATTAATCTAGCTTTTATTTTCGGTCAATGTATATACTTTTCGTGATCGCAAATGAAAAGGGCTACGCACGACGGACATGCTACAGAAGGCGTCACTCGAATTTATAACAGAGTCAACGGCAGTTCGATGCAGCTTCCTAACTGAATTCTGCATGCCTCATTCCATATGTACCGCAGAGAAAGGTTGTGAAATCAAGATCAAGTGTGTGAGCCTCTTCCTGGAAAGTTGATACCCACCTTAAACAAATTCACACCATCGGCAATTTCTTATATTCATCTAAAACTGTTTCCCTTTCAACCATACCTGTAAAGCTAAACGACGAAAGCGAATGGATGACCTGTGTAGATTTTAGTGGAACTGGAAGCTTCTAGTCCTGAACCTGCATATTGGTTGTGAATGTAGTCATTCACACCATCATAATAAAGGAAGCGATCAGCAAAGATGAAATTAAATTCTTGTATACGAGATAAAGTCTCCGACGACGACTACGATATAATTGCATGCACAGAATGTTTTTCTTCATCACAAACATTTAACCTTAGTTTTTTAATGACTTCTTTTATGTACCGTTTCCCTTCAGGACGTAGGCGATCATGGCTCTCCACTTCCTCCCTATCCCTTGTAGATCTCAATAAGTTTTGTCCCTTTGTTACTTCTCCCAGGCCACGTTCTGTCATCCACTTGCTTAAGCCCGTTAGGCATGTCATGCGTTGCTACCCTTTGTCTCTCTTTCCCTCTATTCGACCTGTGAGTATCAGATTCTCCAAGCCCTTTTTCTCATTACGTATCCCAGAAATTTCAGCTACCTCCTCCTGATGTCAATGTTAAGCTTTCCCCTTGTTTGCATCCTCTCCAAAACCTTATCGTTGCTCACACGCTCGGTCCATGATATCCTTAACATCCTTCTGTAGAAGAATATCTCCGTTGCCTCGAGTCTCTTCTTCATCTTTGAGGAGGCCGTCCAACATTCGCTGCCGTAAAGGAGGACAGATATCAAGTAGCAGCTCAGTAATCCTTTCTTTGTTACCAAAGAAATCCTCTTGTATCATAATACTCTGCCTAGATTTTGGAATGCGCCTTTGGCCATCCCAATATGTCTTTCGTTCTCAGGGTCGCCTCTGTCAAAACACTTCCCAGATATTTAAATTTCCTTCAATGACTTACAAATAAAAAATTATTCACTGGCATTTTAGTATTATGCCAGAATCGATTAAGCCAACCAGTTGCAGGACTTATTTAAGTTTATTCCCGTGTGCCGAATGCAGAATAATCCGCCCTTACAGCTCTCTCCGGTTTTGCAAGCGTGTCAAAGAACCGTACCACAGATAGTTATAGCAATTTACGAAACGTAGCTAAGATGTGGCACAAGGCCGAACGTATGGACCACCAAGTGAGGATCGGACGCACTCCTCAGTCGTAATTAATCTAGTGAGACGGTCTCGGTAAGCATTATGTAACACCGGAATGCCCAAGCACACGTAATTATAGAAGCAACCACCCCAGTTGGACAGTCTATCAGGCATCTCAGGCGCAAACGAAAGGCGACCGGGCCCTCTCACACACGTATCGGAAGAAAGTAATTGACAAAGTTGTTTAAAATCTAATGTTCAATGGGAACGATTCACATTTTGCTTTATTCTACAGTACAAATATGATTGGTTTAATGTAATATTTAAAAAACTTATCGAGTTGAAGCAAGAATATACAAGATAATTGTATCATTTACACTATTCATCGTAAAGTTCAAAAGGGGTCAATTTTTTTCGATAGTTTCTCCCCACCACCATTTTCGTTCTTTATTGTTTAATAGAAATCTTTTGACTTCCATTTTATCTGTTTTTTCCTTTTCTGTCACTAACTATGGGACTATATGTGAATTAATACTTATTTGTGACTAATTCTTATTAAACGTCTTACATAGCAACATTGTTCACCCCTCTTTCCACCGTTTTTTTTTTTTTTTTGCTTTTTTTCGCTTAACGATCAAAATCGTAAATTTAATTTTATTTGTTAATCTCACACGTTAATCTCACCACGTTAATCGATAGATTTAATCGAATTTTCTAAGTTTACTCGTTCAACTTGTTTTAAACGACATTTATTTATATATCTATTTTCGATTTAACACGCTGCAAAAGTTGTAATTTATTTATTTTAATCGTAAAAACAATGTAAATTTCTAATTATTTTAAGGTTGCATCTTTTTTTTTATTTCTTCTTTTATTTTATTGTTTTATTTTTTTTTTTTCTTTACTAAAAGTAATTATCAGTTGGGGAGATGAAACTTGAAAAAAAGTAAAAAAAAAAGTAAAAAGTAAAAAAACAAAACAAAAACAAAACAAGGGGAAAACACATAATTACCTCCCGAGTATCTGATGAGTATCCACATAAAAAAAAAGAAAAAGTAAAAAATCCCCCGTAAACAACTAAAATAGAGCTCACACCATTGCGATTGGCTGTTGCTCAACATCCAATCAAATGCGTGACAGAGGGCCATGGTTTGCTTAATATAAATCAGTGTCTACAGGCTGTTAATTTAGAGGGGGGGGGGCATCAGAGACTGATCAACTCTGATGGGGGTCGACTTGGTGAGGGGAGTATGATGTTTGAAAAACCCGAAACTGCCCAATGACCCAATTAAGAACATCACTGACAACGCCCCCTAGCGCTAAAATGCGTATATTCAAAGTAATTTCACATTGTTCAGACTGTTGTCCTTATCATTTTTGCTATATTAACCACGTTTCGGCCTTTTACGCTACGGCCTTCTTCAGGTGATATACGTCGGAATTTCGAACCGAACCATTTATTTAGTCCAGAGTGTAGATCGTTCTATATCTAATCTCCCAGACCACATGCACTAAATAAAAGCTTCGGTTCGATATTCCGACGTTTCTATACCTCATCTCAGAAATACACACAGATGTTGATCTGTTTCATATTTTTAAGGTAGAACGCTGTAGGAAATTTGCATCTAATTTTGAAATATTTTGACTGTATGATTAAACTGGCAAAAGCAACAAGAGAAGGAACAAGGAGATTCTTCCGCTCCGCGCCACCATTTCAATGCGAATTCTCGTTCGTCCGATTGATTGGCTAAAAAGGAATTTAGGGTGTGATATCTTGTGCATTGACAATTAAAAAGGATGAATAGTTCACAGAGAAATTCGTTTCGTTTTTTTTTTTTTTTTTTTTTTCTCGAAAATTTACCAAAAATGCAGATCACTTATTTTCTGCAGGTGCCGTTTTTGGAATTGGAATTACACAAAGAATCGAAAGTGCGAAGCGAAAATACCGACAAAGTCAGCAAACAGACCATTGAATTAACAGAAGTGGAATCACCTGTGCAGGTGAACAGCAATTGCTATACATATAAACACGCCGATTGCCTTTTCGTGAACGCTTTGTTGTATAAGCAGACCGGAAGAGAAAACAAACAAGTGATATTTTCTATCTGTATCAATGGATAATTTTGGGAACTTAACAGTCCAGGCATAGAATCGAAAATGGTTGCATTATCGAGTGTCAAATATGACGGAAGAAAGCTACAGAAAAGAACACACACACACACAAGCACACGTATATATATATATATATATATATAGCATTTTCGGATACAACAATGCATATATTTTCGTTGTCCTCTTGTCCATTTCTCGCCAATTAAATAATTAACCTTTGCATTTGTTTTTTGTGAATAATATATATATATATATATATATATATATATATATATATATATATATATATATATATATATATGTATATATAGCATTTTCGGATACAACAATGCATATATTTTTGTTGTCCTCTTATTACTAAGAGAAAAAACAAGAACAACATCTATTCTATACCTGAAGATGTCTGTAGGAACAGACGAAAGCTTGTA
>CAHIKZ030005555.1:8267500-8275000 GCA_903632075.3 Acanthosepion pharaonis
GTTTGATACTTTAATTCAATTTAATTTTAATAATTATATTGAGGTTTTCGGCTCTCATTTTTGAAACATGAGAACACTTATGTAGCGAAGGAATTATATTTTTTGAAAAATAATTATAATATATATATATATATATATATATATATATATATATACTGCGTGTAAATTATTATCGAGATAACTTTTTTTCTAATATTTCAAAGACCGTCCAATCAATTCACACAAAATTTTCACACAATGTTGGCAACACTGAACTGCGCAATCGCTGAAATTTTTGTACTGATCTGCGCAATGTAAACAAACTGGCGCCATATTTGTTATCAGCACGGTGATTTGAGCGTGCCAAATTATTAGAAAAACTATTAGAATTTAGTGAAAAGATGGGCCGTAAAAGCAGTTTAAGTGATGCTGAAAAGAAAACTATTACCTCAGAAATTTTTGAAATATTAGAAATAAAGTTATCTTAACAATAATTTGGCACAGAGTATATATATATATATATATATATATATATATATATATATATATATATATATATATAAATAAACCATAGTGCAAAGAAGAAGAGATCGATTCATGCCTTTCCCAAGTCAATATAACGATCCCGACTGGAATACGAACTAGGTTCTACGATTTGTCATTCCGTTCCGTTAGTCAATGTACCACCCACACATCCAAGTTCACAGCACCGGGTCTCTGTGCATGTTTGTGTGTGTGTGTGTCGGCCGGTTTACAGATACGTCTATCTTAGTCTGGTAGAAAAAAAAAAATAACAGTGTTGGGGAAGCTGTGATGGTCGAACTCACAAGATGAGCGTTTAGTCCACGAGACTAGCTTGCTTACCATCGTGCCACGCCATGATAGGCGCACAATTAGGCTTAATATAATTGTTACCTTGAAGCGAAACTAAGTAAATTGATTTTGCAATGTAATATGGAATGTATATGACAGGTGTGAAGTGGAAATTAGGGGAGAGTGTGACAAGATTGCAATGATTGAACGGTAAATATTGGTAGAGTAGGGGGTATGGAGAATGGGTTAGAGTAGAGAGAAAAACAGGGAAAACTCATTTAAAGGAAGATTGAGTGAGGGAGGAGATGAGAGTCAAGAAGGAGATAGTATCTTTGATTAGAAGAGAAAAGAGGGTAAGATATATTTGATAAGTGTAGAAAGAGAGTTGATAAAGAAGATAACGAAATGTGTGAAAAGATTATTTTCGAACAGGGGAAAGAGGCAGATTTAAATGCGGCGACATAGTGGGTGGGAGTAAAAGAAAGAGGTATAATGTGTGTGTGAGTGGATAAGAAAGAGAGGCGGGAAAAATAGAAATAAGTAAGAAAATTATTTTAAAAAGAACGGAATAAAGAGAAAGGAGAGATCGACAGAGAAATAAAAATGGAAGGTGAAAGTGGGGAATAGAGAAATAGAGAAGGTTAAAAAGAAGAAATAAAAACAAGACGCTGAAAAGAGAAAATAAGAGACATAATCTAAGGAAAGACAGACAGATAAAAAGAATGCAAAGAAAAAAGAAAATAAAAAAGAAGAGAAAAAGAAGAAATAAAAAAAAGAAAGAAAGAAGAAAGAAAAGAAGAAAGGAAGAAATAGAAGAAATCAAATAAGAAGAAAGACAGCAAGGAAAAAAAAAAGAAAGATACAAAAGAGAAAGAAAGAGAAGGAGAGGAAAAAAACAAGGTAAAAGCAAACAAGACAGAATATAAAATATATAATAAATAGCTTAAAAAGAGGAAAATAGAAAAAAAAATGCTTGAAGAAAGAAAACGGCGAAGAGAAAAAAATAAAAAAAAAAAAAAAGTGTATAAAGTATTAAAGATAGAAAAAAAGAAGATAAAGAAACGAAAAGAATGGAAATGCAGAAAAAATATTACCGGAAACAATCGACAGATATATATATATATATATAGATAAAGTTATACAAACACACACAGACATATACAAACACACACACACACACACACATATATATATATATATATATATACACACTTCTTCTGGCGTGTTTGTTTGGCACATCACCTTCGACTTGTGGATATTTTACGAACGACACCCACCGACCGCCTGATGATTGCGTGAAATTGCATGAAACTAGCAGTCGTGGTCGGTCACTGATTACCTGGATTTTGAATTACATGTATATATATATATATATATATATATATATATATATATATATATATATGACAGAGAGAGAGGGAGGGTGGGAGAAACAAATTATTGTAATGTGAGATAGGAAGAAATATATGTACATACAGATATATATATATATAGAGAGAGAATAGAGAGAAAGAGCAAGTTTCGATGAGAGAATATATATATATATATATATATATATATATATATAGAGAGAGAGGGAGGGAGAAAGAGAGAGAGGGGGAGAAAGAAAGAGAGCTGTTATGTGAGATAGGAAGAAATATATATACATACAGATATATATATAGAGAGAGAGAATAGAGAGAAAGAGCGAGTTGCGATGAGAGAAATATATATATATATATATATATATATATATATAGAGAGAGGGAGGGAGAAAGAGAGAGAGAGAAAGAGAGTTGTAATGTGAGATAGGAAGAAATATATATACATACATATAAATGCATATATATAGAGAGAGAGTGAGAGAGAGGGAGAAGGAAAGAGAGAAAAAAGACTTGTAATATGAGATAGGAGGAAATATATATGCATATACATATATATATATATAGAGAGAGAGAGAAAGAGAGTTGCTATTAGAAATATATATACATATATATATATATATATATATATATATATATATAGAGAGAGAGAGAGAGAGAGAGAGAGAAAGAGAAATTGTGAGAGAGAGAAAGTGATAAACAAATGAGGAGGAAAAGGGTTAGAAGTCCATTTAGATGCAGGAATATGGTAAGAAAACTGAAGCGAACGAGACAACGAACGAAAAAAAGCCCCCCAACCCCCAAAAAAAAACAAAAAAAAAAAAAAAAAAACAAAAGGATAAAAAAAAGTAGTGGAGAATGTAACAAGGAATGAAAAATGATTAAAACTGAATGAATGAAACCATAATAAGAGAGAAAGAAGAAAATGAAAACGGAAAGGCGTGCGTTCATGTGCTAAACGTATAGGATATAATACTATTACAAAGAGTAGGAGAGGTTAAAAGAGAAAGAGAGAGAGAGAAAGCGAGGGAGAGAGAAAGAGAGGAGAAGAACAATGACTGAGAGTGTGAGAAAAAAAAGAGTGGAAACCTAGGTGAACTTTTCTGGGGGAAACAAGGTGGAAAAATGGAATTAAACAAAATAGCTGATACGGGCACCTGCTGGAGGCCATCACCGTAAGGGGCGAAGTAATGTTAGTCGGCATGGCGGTTGAGGAGATAACAAAGCACATAATTGAAGTATAAGAAGTGAGAGAATTATCTGGGTGGCGGGGGGGGATGAGCTAAAATGAAAAACCAAAGAATAGGATTCAAAACGGGTGAAGAAAATTCTAGACGAAAAGAATCCGAAAATCATCATTAGTAGACGTGAGATTCATTATATATATATATATATATATATATATATATATATATATATATATATATATATATATATGTATAGGTTGAAAATATGATAAGCTGAGACCTGAGGTTGATTGGTATGTTTCTTAGGATTGAGGTACGGAGAAGAATATTGGCTGGAGTGGTGATCTCTTTGCTGGTGGGTGTCAAAAGATAGAAGGATTGAAAAAGAAACTCTACAGATTGGTATAGGGTGATAATTTTTATAACGCACGCGTTTGGAAAATCACACCTGTTTATATACAAATCCAGAGTACCACTGCTGAAATCAATATATATATATATATATATATATATATATATATATATATATATATATATATGTGTGTGTGTGTGTGTGTGTATGTATGAAAGGAGAAAGTCCGACAATTATTTAAAGACAATTTTATGTTTATACTTTCTTTTTATAGATACTACTTTCGGATAATAACTGTGACATTCCTGTAATTATTGAACAATATAGTTCATGCCACATTGACGGAAAACCTACCAGTACAAAAGAATTCTCCTATTACCATATTAGTACAAAAACGCACAACCTTAAAATTTAAACTCAGCGTTGCGACCGCACGTTCCAAAACAATAGCACATTTCTAAAAGCATTTTTCGGATTACATCTCTATTTTCGTTGTCCTCTTATTACCGAGAAGTAAAAAACAAGAACAAATCTATTTCCATACCTGAGGATGTCTGTAGGAACAGACGAAAGCTTGTAAAAACTAAAAAAGACCTTATGAAACTGGAATTCATAAACAGGGATCATATCGTTCATATACAGGTTCGGGGTTAGTGTACTTTATTGAAATTGTTTGCGAAGATGTATTCTCGCCATTTAAATCATTAACTTCTATATTTGTTTTTTGTATGAATGATTCATGTAATTATATATATATATATATATATATATATATATATATATATATATATATATATATAATTTTAAAATTCGCAGGATTTTAAAATTAAAATTGTTGGTGAAAAATTGTCATTTACTAAAAGCGTCTTAATTCCAATTGTAAAGACTTTGCTCTGTTTAATGAAGCAGTCTGTCTGTGGATGACTTTATATAGGCTCCTGGAAAATTAATTTCAGTTGAGCTCTCTGGGGAAGAGGTGTGGGTTTGTAAACAGAGATTATTATGGCTGATATAGCGAGACTCTTCGGTTTCTGTGTGTGTGTTTATCTAAAAATAAATACGCTAAAATTCACTTTCATCCTTGCCGTGCGTCGACGACTTTGTGGTAGAATCTCCGACTGGAACCAATTCAGTCTGTCTGTGGATGACTTTATATACATATATATATATATATATATATATATATATATATATATATATATATATATATATATGAACTTTATTTCAACGTTGCCCAAAGTGACCAGTGGGGTTGCTGCACATGCATTTTCAATTTCTTGTCTAAGGGCCTACAATGTAATGTCATCTGGCGAGAAAACAGGGCCTGCAATGTAATGCCATCTGGCGAGAAAACATCTTACTACAGTAAACAGTGTTATCGCAATTTGATTATAAAATTACGAGACAAGTTTTTCTTTACCTGAAGTGTGTATACATTTTGGGGTGGAATCTGTATATATCGACGAGATAGCGTTTATAGATATAATCAGTGTGGAGACAGGAAGCAACACTGCATGGTAACTGTCGGTTTCATTCTTCAGTAAGATTAGAATTAAGGGAGGTGTGCAAAGAGAAAATCGGCTTTTTACATAAATATAGACATTTTCCACAGAGGAGCGTTTCGGTTAGGAAGGTCGATTTTCTGTCGGCGGACGCATATTTTCTAAGAAAATTTCTCGGGCATTCAGGCCGGTAAATGTCGTTAACACAGTTTATTATAAACACAGCATTTACTTAAATATTTGTATCTATAAAAAAACGTATAAGAATAGAAAAATGTCTTAAAATAATTTTCGGACTTTGTCCATTTCCTAATGTGTGACGTCATTTGTTTACAGGTGGATACGCATCGAGCAGATATGAATGTACGAGAGAAAATCATGGAGAATTGTAGTTTAAATACACTAAAATCGACCTTGTTAACAGAAACGCTCCTCCGTGGCTCAATCGGTAAAAGTACGTCAGGCTATATGACGGTTCCGTTGAGGATACAGGTTAGATGCTCTCGGAGGACGCATATTTTCTATGAAAATTTCTAAGACATTCAGGCCGGCAATACTGTTTATTATAAATAGAGCATTTACTTAAGTATTTTTATCTATAAAAAAAGACGTATAAACATATATATATATATATATATATATATATATATATATATATGAGCAAAAATATTCAATATCGTGGAGTAAGAACAGTGTGTAAAGACATTAGTATTGGATGATTGGCTATTTGACAGAGATATGGGCTCTGTTAAAACAATTTGACTGTTTTATATATCCAAACGAAGTGTGCGTTTTTTGTGTTTATACACTCAAAAAAGACGAAAAACATTATCCATTATTTGTACGTACTAAACAGCTTTTAAGTTTTAGAAGTTTTCCTCTTATAGTGATTCTTAACGTATGCCTTAAAAATTTGAAAAGTGCCAAGCAGGGGCGAAAAAACCATAGAAATATAAATCTGTCTTAGTATCTACTTATATTTCTGAGATGAGGTATCATGTACACTATTTGCATTGTTCGGACTATCATACTCATCTTTGTTGCCATATTTATCACAACGTTTTGGCCGTTGTACGCTCCTCAAGGGCACATGGCACAGTGGATAAAGGCATTAGTCAGATCCAGTGACAGGACCCAAAGAGTGTGAGTTCAATACCTGGTAAAGGCGGTGGAGAACTTGGAGAGGAGAATTAACAGGAGATAACTGATAACTGATATCCATTAGACAGAGCACGTGGAACTAGAACAGTCTACCCCCAGCGAACTAAATAAAGGGTTCAGTTCGACATTCCAAACACCTGAAGAAGGCTGGAGCGTACACCAGATGAAACGTTGTGATAAATATGGCAACAAAAAAGAAAAAAGGACGATAGTCCGAACAATGTAAATCGGTCTTAGCAGAAACGACATATAGAGGACAACAACAGTTGTGCCTTGGTTTTTTACAGAAAATTTGCTGGAATCTCTACCCTTGGTTTGCAGCCAATCGCGAAGAAGCGATACACGGAACTCAGTGCCATAGAGACCAATCTATTATCTTTTCTGGGAACAATCATGGCAATTTACCGTTTATAGTTATTTAAAAAAAATAGAGAAGCCTATTTCTCTACGTTCTGAAATGACGTGGCATTTGTGGAGGGGGAAAGAAAGCGAGGGAAAAAAAGATTGAAAATAATAAAGAAAAAAAAAACGTTTAGAGTACAAGGAGGAAGAATATTTGGCGGTAAAGGGTAAAATGTTTTCCGACTATCCGTCAGTGTGCGTGTTTGTCTAGTGAACCAAAAAATTGGACGGCACCGTTCGGCTTTGCCAGAACAAAGACGTCGATAATTAGGCTCGATATGACGAAAGAGAGGACATGGAAATGTCGGGACGCATGAGGTGAGCCAGACGTCACTGTCATACAAAAAACCAAAACAAAAACCAAAAAAAAAAAAAACCCCAAAAAAACAAACAAAAAACAACAAAAAAAAAAAACACGCATGGGCGGTTGGTTGTGGCGCAGCACATCAAAGTCATTTACTGAATATCAAACAACAAAGCTAAAAATACATATATAGATATATACATTCTTTTCAGGTATACGCTCTTACCAGTAGCAGGATGACTGCCGCAGGGAGATGGTTAACAAAGAACTATCACTAAAACTGTAGGAATTTTCGATATTGATGCTGGACAATTGTGTCCGAGTGACTATGACGATAAATTTGCATGTATAATTCTCCAGAAATATAAATTAGAACAATTATTTATTACTAAGCTTCACTCAGTAAAATATTCGAAAGCCACTCAAGGTAGAGTTTCAT
>CAHIKZ030005555.1:8280000-8298570 GCA_903632075.3 Acanthosepion pharaonis
TACTACCATTGTTTGCGATGGAAGTTACTACAAGGAAGCGTACGAAAATTGTAACGCTACACGAACGCAATGGCAAGCCCCACCAGTGAGCAAATCAAAGTACTATCGACTGGCTTGGAAAATCTCCTGATTTAAATCCAATCGAGAATTTGTGGTCAATCTGTAAGAAAAAACTTCGTGGAATGGACCTACGAATTACTAACATGTGCACTGAGTCATGTTACATTGGAACAATACGAAAATAAGTAAATAATAACGGGATTATTCATTTTTCTTTCAATTAATTTTCACGAGGGTATATATAAGATAGATTCTCGATACAGTGAACCAACTCTAACCTAACAATAGATTCAATATAGGCTTTCCACTTCCTCTCAGCCGAGAACGTTAGTCTGAAAAGGTGAAACAATTCACTCTCCTAGTGTTTACCATCAGTCATGCTGAAGGAAAGCAGGAATGTCTCTCTCAGATGCTTAATAGAGAGCAGTTCAGCTTTCGAGACGTTAAAATGAACAAGCCATTTTTGACATCGCTACTCAGACATTTGATCGGTACAACTAGTCGACAATTTTACCTGCATCCGTAGCAATGGATCGTATTTACGAGTTCTATTTGAGGTCAGTTGCGAGTTTAAGGTCTAATAGTCTTTCAAGGTACAGTGCCTCGCCGAGGAGACATCCATTCATTGTGACTGATTGTAGTTCTGTGTAATGCAATAAAAACTGTTTCCATGTCCTTCCTTCTTTCTGTTTAAATGATACTTTAACATCGTAATGTTGCAGCCTTCTGAATATATTTCTTATCACGTATGAGAGATAGATAGTTCCCTAATGATGTTAGATTGTGAATTGTTATTTGCGACGCTTTTTTCAACCATTCATTTATGGTAGCTAGACCTATTTTCAAACCTTATTTTTAGCTTGCCTGATTGCTTGTCAATATCAGTGAAAATCTCTACTTAGACATAACGTAGTTTTAATTGGACTTCCATCAATGGACTTCTCGAAATTCCTATTACTTGTACTTGTAAATATTTTCAGACTTGGAAGCGCTACGTTTTGAGCAGCCATCTTAGTAAACAGGTACTGGACATTCGGCCGACGGACAAATAATCCGAATGGACATTTAAATGAAAATGTAATGGCGTACTTACATGTATGTCACTTTTTTTATTGTAATGTAGATATATTTATATTTATTTACTGTGTTAATTTATAATTTTTCGTTTTTTTTTTTTTGACAAACTTTTAAAAAATTGTATTCTGTATATATTATATTTTAATTCAAATATTACTGTAAGATGATAAATATTTTGAGAAAAAGCACATTTTACTAGAGGAAAAATCTTAAGCTTTTACAATATGAAAGATCTTTCAATGTCGAACTAGCTTAGGGATGAACTAGCTTTTATCTTACTGTTAAATACGAATTTAAATGATTAGGTGCTACTTTTTAACCAAATACACTCAAATATTTTTTAAATACTAATTTCAGTAAACAGGCATTGAAATAAGAAAAAAACCCATTTAACTTTAAATTTAGAATTAAAAATTTAATCACTTGAAATTCAGTGGTAATTATTAGTCCTACCTAATAATACTGCTAATTAAAATTCTTAAGGTATCGCTTGTTACTATTTTTACTTGTCCGGTGAAATGTCCGTCGGTCAAATATCTCTCATCCAAATATCCTTTCGGCTAAATGTCCGTTCGGCCCAAATGTACAAATATATAGGGTGTGATGGGTAAATTTACTCTTTACTATTTTAAGATATTTTTGTTAATTTCAGTTTTGCGTAATTCAGATGACAATTCATCCCTGCCCCCTTTATACTCACACACACACACACACACACACACACACACACACACACACACACACACACACATATATATATATATATATATATATATATATATGTTTATTGCCTCAACATATATGATAGTCTATTTCAAGCTGGCTTGAAATAGACTATCATATACGTTCAGGTAATTTTTGTTTTTTCTGCTGTAAATAGTATATATATATATATATATATATATATAGATAGATAGATAGATATAGCTAGCATGTGGTAACTCAAATTCCCGACCTAATATATTATGATAGTCCCCCCTAACTGATTCCATTCATGTAAGTCAGAAGATAGACTACTCTGCGACACTTTGATGAATCCATGATTTTTCCACGTTTCCGGAACTCAAAAAGACTGGAGAAATTGGAAATCATTGGTCAACTTCGTTTATTGAAAACCTCAATAACAACTGGACATAGAAAAGGGCTGGATTATTAAAGTGGCAGCATTTCAGTTCTTTTACAGCATGCACCACTAACCACTAACCACTACTGTTGCGCAAAATAAGCAAGGAATAAAAGAAATTGAGGTTTGAACAGTTATTCCACAAATTGTATGGTATTGAATGCTGCTTACTCTTCGATATAATGATAAACTACATCCGGCGTCTAGTCGGAAGTTTGGAGGTTTTGAGTTGCGTGGAACACCAGCTCTTAATTGCTGTTGATCCCAGGGTGGTAGCATCTGTTAGGGCCCCTGCAACAGATTAATAGTGAACCCTCCATAGAAAAAAATCATGAATATATAAAAATAAATTCTTATATTAAGATTACCATCAATACGTATTTATAATAGAATAATCAAAATATCCCATTTCTCCTATTAGCGTATGACATTCAATTTTTTTAGATGTGGGTTTACCTAAAAATTAAAATCTGTCAGTCCTAAGATTACTATTAGCCAGCAAGGTCGATTACGTAAAAAAATAAAATGCTAAAAGTAAAACTTCATTCATTAACGGGTTAATTGTGTTATTATTATTATTATTATTATTATTATTTCCTTTGGTGTATGGTGCTTACTCATTTCTTTCCGGGTCTGGCCCAGAGACCTAAGGTCAGAAATGGCATCATGACATTTTCCACTGAGCTATTAAAAAACGCATACACACACATTTTACATAGATAAAGCCCTTCGTAAAGTGTCGGCTGTACTCTTGGGAACATTTTTGTATGTCTTTAAGGCATTGTCTTCTAGGAATCCCTTCAATGAATCTTTTCCAATCAATCCGAGGGCTCCAACTGCAATAGGAATAGTTGATATGCCCATGTGCCACATTTTTGAGATTTCGATTTCAAGGCCTTTGTATTTTGATAGCGTTTTGATGATCTTCAAAGATACATTGCAGTCTGCAGGTACTGCCATAGCAATAAGGCGGCAGTTCTTTTTGTTTGCGGTCTCTAATAACGATGTCAGGGTGATTAGCTTTTATTTCTTTCTGTCTGTGTGTATTTTGTAGTCCCATAAAATTGTTACAGGTCCTATCTCCGTAACTGGGTCTGGGTGGTGTTCATACCAATTTCTTTCAGTTTTATTTCCATACAAGTTTCAGTTTAGATATTGAACCATTCTATAATGCCGGGCTTTATATTCAAAGGGTGCCAATACCGTTCAATCTGTTACAAGATGATCAATCGGTTCTGGATATTTATCACAGATTCTGTATTTGGGACTGACACAATTTTTTAGTACGTGCGCTTCATAATTTTTAGTTAACAAGCATTGGTCATGTGCAGCAAGGATAAATCTTTCCGTTTCTGATTTTACGCCTGCACTACGTAACGACTGGTGGGTTTGTCTACATCAGCTTGTTTGGTACGGACAGGGTATTGACCGTTACACGGTTTGTCTTGTCATTCTTTCTGTATCTGGTCGGTTGCATTTGCCTTTGCTTTCTTTTTTAAGTAATTTGCAGTTTGAGTCGGTGTATTGTGCTTTACTTGTATATCTGCAACCATTTGAAACTTTTATTATTATTATTATTATTTCTATCTATAAAAGGCAGGATGTGTGTGTGTGTGTAACGAATGCACGGCCGCAATTTCCAACGGATTTGCACCAAAATTTACATGCACATGCACCAAGTTAGCGGGAAGGCCAAAACCGACTTTGCATTTCCCAACTCCCATCGATAGTTGAAATAATCGATTTTTTCAAGCTTCTACGGCAGTTTTCATGTATTTTGCGGCCATTTTCTAATGGCCAGAGTAAGAGCCTATAGCTGGCTGCCACAAATATTCAGGAAGATTCTATTGGCCAGCATGAGAGCCAACAGCTGACTAAAAGGAATGTTAACGCATGCTAGCATGCAAAAAAAATCGATAGCTGCATTCGTCATAAGTGGGAAAAATTTAAATCTGCATGGCACTTTACTCACAATTGGCTCATTTGCTTGCTTAAACTCAATGTTGATTCTGATTCAGCAGAACTTGGTTGGGTGTGAAAAAGTATTTGTTGTTAACATTCTTTTTTCATTCGGTTTTTACAGTTACGAGTCCTTTTTTAAAGCTGATCGTTTTGTGTTGATTTTATTTAGTTCTTTTTTCGTAACCGATTTAATGTTTCGCATAGAGCTTAGAAAAAATTCGCCGTGTGAGATAGGCAAGAAGTAAGGCATGTAGCAACATCAGCATGGAAAAGGGCACTCCTTTAAAGGCTAGGAAGGACAAAAATATTTTAAGTCAAGTGATAGCGATTGCTGTATGAGTCGTACGATTTTTGAATCAAGCACGGGCAACGCCGGGCCATGCTGCTACTTATTGAATATATAAAGTCCTTCAAGAAGAGAGTCATTCTAGTCCGAAGTGAGCCAGCTTAATTTTAAAATAAAATAAAAAAAAAAACGAACAAAAAAAAAAAAAAAAATAACATTCCACAGATTCATTCTTTTTCTTTACAATCTGAGGTGCGCCATTCCATTTTTCAGGGTTTTGAATTCAGAGCTATTCTTTTAGTCTCGCTGCCAGTGAAGTCGAGCAAGTAACACTACTCTGAAAGGTGTGTCAATAGCTAGATGGTGGCAGAGAAAATAATATGGTTTTCAGGTGATATCCAAAGGTGTCACACCCTGTATCACCAGACTGATGATATCAAGAAAACTTTCCTAGAAAATTTTGCAGGGTGACATTCGAACTCGGGTCTCTTGGTCGGAAATCGAACATGTATACGTGTGAGAGTGTGTACGTATATATATAGACTCGGCAATCCTAAGTCAGACACGACGATGTCATTGGCATCTGTGAGAAAGGAGGCGAGAGGGCTTCCTCCATCTTTTTCAGGAAAAGATCTGCTGAATACATACATACATACATACATACATACATATATATATATATATATGTATGTATATATATATATATATATATATATATATATATATATATATATATATATATATATATTAATAAAACACCTGTATATGTGTAAGTTTATCTGTCTCTATTTGTTTGTATTTCATCGTGAGCCTAATTTACGATAATTTTCTTGCTGAATTACCTCAACCAATCACAATCTATTTTTCTTCTTCAGCACGCGATTGCTTTTTACAAATTTGTTTTACTTTCTTTCATTGAACTCGTATGAATTCATTTCCTTCCTTCCTTCCTTTACTTTGTCTTTCTCACTTATTTTCGATGACACAGACAACGTTGAGAAACGGTCTAATAAGATTAATGGGGGACATATCGATCAGACCTCAACTAATCACCAAAAATGGTAGACGTAGAATCAAACGAGCAAGGAGCAAGAACCCAAAAAACATGACAAGAACATCATCAAAAAAGAAATTGTCAATAACAAAAAAGAAAGTAAGCTTGTAATGGCATTTAAACGCTTGTGGCCAAATAATAAAAGCTAAAGACTTAGAAAGTTTAGAGATAAGTAAAGAAGGGAGAAGGGCAGTCGTCTGGTTGAATTAAACAGGCGCCATTTTGTCGAGCTTTCAAAATATTTATGCATTTTTTTCAAATTTTTTCCGTACTTCTTACGAAAATTCTTTTCTTGCACTTTTATGTATATTTTTCTTATTTTTTGCTTACCCGAATTATTTCGTTTGTAAACACAAAGAATCATGGGAACTAGGACTGCAAAAAAACAATTCAAAATGAGCATATCCATAGTCGACACGGGATATATTATTGTTCCTGGCTTTTCACTATGCTTTCATATTCTACAACAGTGATTCCCAAACGGTGTGGCCCGCCTCATAAATATGACGGGCGAAGATAGCAGGTGAGGTCGAATGACTGAAGGACAAACAAATATTTAGAAACAGTTCCAAAAAATTTATATTCCAAAAATAAATATGATTTCAAAATTTAAAATATTCCGGATTACTTCAAAGTACATGCATGGGTCCCAGTATAATTAGTTATAACTAATTACTGACCTAATTAATCATTGCGATATTTTTGTATTATATGAAGTATTAAGGATATATTATCTAGGATCCGCAAATTAGAGGAGAGAGTTATCAATGATAATGTTATGACTTCGAATCCAAAGTTATCTCCCCTTAACACACTCTCTCTCTCTGTTTTTTTTAATTTGAATGTAATTTTTATAGCATAAAATTTGGCGAGACGTGATCAAATATTCATTCCGAAACTGTGGCCCAGAGAAAAAGAAAATAACACATTTTATTATGAATTACTTGTAATTGCATGCATGAGTCCCAGTATAAATAGTTATAAATAATTATTGACCGGTTTTATCATTGTGATATTTTTGCATTATATCAAGTATTAAGAATATAGTAACTAGGGTTTGCAAATTGGAGGAGAGAGTTATCAATAATAATGTTCTGACTTTGAATCTGCTGTTATCTCTTTTTGTCATTTTTTTTATTTTTAAATGTACTTTCATCAAATAAAATTTGGTGAGACGCGAGCAAATTTTCATTTCGGAGATGCAATCCAAAAAAAAAAAAAAATTGCGACTACTGTTCTACAATATTGCCAATTATCCACACACATAGGCAGACTTAAAAACGCTTATTCATTTGGCACTAAATAAAAGTGCTGGTACGATTAAATAATTACTTTCAACCGCCATCCCAGCGCATATCGATCTTATTTTTTTTTGTCAAATAATATTCTCCCACTGTTTTATTCTACAATAATTAAACTTTTAGAAAAATCCAGACGGAACGTTTATTTGAACCGGTAGGCTTACCTAGATGAAAGTGGCCCATAGGCACGACTATTCAAGATGGCATACTATTTGGTTCAAAAGACGATACATTTATATAAAAAAAATAAGTCAACAAATTGCAGATGACACTCTATTGATAGATACTGAAAAGAATCTACAATAACTTCTACATTAGGGAGTAAAAGAAAGCAAAAAGAAAGGAATAAGCACCTATTACAAGAAGACAGAATACATGGTTGTTAGAAAAAGGAACAGCCCAACATGTAAATTGGAAATTGCAGATACCGAAATAAAGCAAGTAAAAACAATTAAATATCTGGGAAGCTTATAAACAGAGGATGGAAAGGAAGACGCTGAAAGGCAAAAACGCATTTGAATAGCGAAGGTGCCTTCGAAAAGTTAAGCAAATTATTAAGAAACAGAAAATATTCATTAGAAAAAAAGAAATGAGTTATGCAATATGAGTCCTTCTATGTGGCAGTGAATGCTGGACAACCGCCTCAAAAATGAAGAAGAGACTTTACACAACAGAAATATGGTTCTACAGAAGGATATTAAGAATACTGTGGACTGAGCAACGAGGAAATTTTGCTTATACTAGCAACAGAAAGAGATGGCTGAAATTTTTTTGAGTCACGTGACAAGTGGTACAGGGTATAACCTACCTAATGAGTTTGTATAAATGGTTGGCAGAACAAGATTTACTAAGAGCTACAAAGGACAGGAAGTTCTGGAGAGTCAGAATCGACAACTTCTTTGAGAGACGTAGCACATAGAAGAAGAAGAAGAAAAAGAAGAAAAAGAGGAAGAAAAAGAAGAAAAAGATGGAGAAAAAGAGGAAGAAGAAAGAAGAAAAAGAAAGAAGAAAAAGAGGAAGAAGAAGAAAAAAAAGAAGAACAACAACAAGAAAAAGAAGAAGAAAAAGACAAAGAAGAAGACGAAGAAGAGGAAGAAAAAGAAGAAAAAGAGGAAGAAAAAGAAGAAAAAGAAGAACAACAACAAGAAAAAGAAGAAGAAAAAGACAAAGAAGAAGACGAAGAAGAGGAAGAAAAAGAAGAAAAAGAGGAAGAAAAAGAAGAAAAAGAAGAAGAAAAAGAGGAAGAAGAAGTAGAAAAAGAAGAAGAAAAAGAGGAAAAAGAAAGAAGAAACAGCAGAAAGAAGAAGAAGAAAAAGAAGAAGAACAACAAGAAGACAAAGAAGAAGAAAAAGCCAAAGAAGTAGACGAAGAAAAAGAAAAAAGAAGAAGGAGAAGAGGAAGAAGAAAAAGAGGAGGAAAAAGAAGAAGAAGAAGAATATAGACAAGTCGCACTTTCTCCATACACACAGACATACAAAAGCATATGCACAGACAGACATCTTAAATGTGCCGTGTTCCTTCAGGACATGGGCCATCATACCTCTCCCATAATTTCCTTCCCTTTGTAGTTCATAGTAAACATTGTCTTTTTGTTTTCTCTCCTAATCCCTGTTCTGCCAAATATTTACAATTTCTAATATATATTATCATTTTTACCCGAATTATGCATACACATGCGTAGGTATATGTTGTGGTAAGCCCTCTCACAGTATAATGAACTCTTCCTCCTCTCATAAATACAAACTGCGAGAGTCGGGTAGAGTGGAGTGGAGTAGTAGACACAGTGCTAATCTACTTATTAATAACACTATTGTTTTGTATATACCTTCAATATACTTTTTCAACCTACCTTCATCTTCCGTGTCTTTTTTTTCTGGCCCCTAAACAGGCCACAACACTATATATGTTTACATATGTACATGTATACATACACAAGCATAAGCATATACACACACACAGAGAGAGAGAGAGAGAGAGAGAGAGAGAGAGAGAGAGAGAGAGAGAGACGCACACACACATACGTTTAAGAAGAGAGAGAGAAAGAAAAATATTGAACAACAACTCCACGTCAAAAACTAATCTGATTGGACGCAGAACTTAACACTGAAAGGTGACTGTCTGTTTCAGGCTTAAAAACAATGTTCAAGTCATCATATAGCCTGAATTATTTGTGTATGTATGTATGTATGTATGTATGTATGTATGTATGTATGTATATGTGTGTGTGTAACTTTGTATCTTAAACTTGGTATATTTATGGAGGAAACGTCTTCCTAATTTTTTCAACCATATGACGAGAGTGGATGTATATATATATTAAAGAAGCCAGGTCTAGTATTCACCGTTCGTGAGATAGATATTATGCCTGCCTCATAATTTAATATTTCCCCTTTTCTAGCAAGATTAATGTTCGACAAACGTACATATAAGTTTTAGATTAAAATAAAATTCTTTTCATTTTTCATTCAAAATACTATATTTTAGGAATACGTTTTCACAACATCGCGCACGTGACGCCGACGTGATCTTATTGAAACGGAACGCTGATCTTGAAAAATTTCAGTTGTCTGTTTTGATTAGTCTTACTCTTATGTCCATCGTCTTTTCATGTTGAATTAAATATAGTCTAATGTTAATTATGTTTTATGAATATGTCCTGAAGATGGTCTACTAGACCGAAACGTCCGACGTTGGCATATTGACATTAAAACAGTATAATTGAATATTAGGATTTTTCTTTGTTTTTTCCGTATATTTTTCTTCATACTGTCGGATCTATATCCATATATTTGCTACACACACACACGAACGAACACACACACACACACACACACACACACACACACACACACACACACACACATATATATATATATATATATATATATATATATATATATATATATATATACTAGGTGTAAAAGCAAAATTGTCCAAATCGTGTAACAGGATGAGATAATTGTCCACCCTACAAAACTTTTAATATTTAAAAGATCACTAAACTAAGTGAATTTCTTTTTCCCAGGATTTCATATAAACCCTTTAGCCATTTTCACATCATCCGTCGTAAGAATCACAGAAAAACGAAAAAAAAAAAAAAGAAATAAAGATGAGATATTCAACTCGAAATAGAACAGGTTAAAATCGTTTTTGTCAACGACACTATGTCTTCTCAAATGAGAAATGGTTAGAGAAAAAAAAAGGTCATTCGGGCCTTCAGTAATGGTACCAACATTCATACTCTAGCTTCTATCTTCAAAGTCTTTTCAAGAACCATCAAGAGAACGGTGAATAAGTTTTAAAAAGAGGGAACAGTCCAAGTAAAAACTGGATCAGGAAGTCACAACAGCAAGAAGAGTCATTATTTTAACTTAGATCTAGATACATTCTTATTGTTCAAAGTAGTGTCCAATAAAGTTATAAAAACCTCGGAGAATTCCACTAAGGTATATTTAATCATTTTTAAGATACAACGGTTCGAGGCTTAATCTAACAATTGGACAATTTTGCTGCTACACGACTTTGCTATTATTCCGGTCCAATATACCAGATGTAATAGCAAAGCGTGTAACAGCAAAATTGTCCAATTGTTCGATTAATCTTTCAACCGTTTTAACTTAGAAATGATTAAATATATCTAACTGGAATTCCATTTATTCATTTCTCAGAATCTAATGCCCGAATGATGCCAGGTTTTTTATATGTTAATAAGCACGAAAAAGGGATATAAAACTCAATTTTCAGAACAACAGGTTAAATACAATAAATTCGACAGACGAATTATGCAAAATAGGAAAAGACAAAATTATTCGTGCAATATGAAAAATAGAAAAAATTGAACAATTTTCACAGTATTAATAGTCAATAGCATGGCCTGTCATCTTTGTCACTTGCTGCAATCTTTTTTATAAGGTTTTTGATGAGATTTTAACAATTCTTTTTCTGTGACGTTCTTTCTGTTACGGTTTTTTGTGTATATCATATATATAACTAGTGAGCGAGTCAAAATGGCTTAATTCCCTTTATAGTCGACCAATAGAAGGTGGACCAATCAGAAGCCGCACAACACTGTATCCGTCGTGTATAAAGGCGGCCATCTTTGTTTTCCTACCTGAATGACCAGAGGCAACTTGTCCGGCGAACATGACAGACGGAAGAACTACGCTCTGCTACTTTGCTGCGATATCCACTGCGAACCTTCATTACGCTTTCCTACTGTCTCCGAAATATTCACTGCCAACCTCTGGATTCTATACTCGAAGACGACCGTCATGAAAATGTCTAACACTTTCAATGGTCAAACGTTCTAACTCCTTAAATTTTTTTGGTGACCGAAGATTTATTCGAACTTTCAATTCTTTCCATAGATTTTCAATAGGATTCAAGTTAGGACTCATTGACGGCCATGACAGAACTAATCTTATTTTTTCGAAGCCATGCAGTCACTTATTTAGATGTATGTTTGGGATCATTATTTTGCTGGAAAGTAAATCGCCAACGTAGATGAAGATTTTGCGTTGATATTTGTAGATTTTCATGCAGAATTTTTATATCGTCTGCGGATTTCATTATTTCTCTTACTGCAATTTATTGTCTCGCCCCGCTTTGAGCTAAAACAACCCCAAAACATCATCGAGTCGCCTCCATGTTTTAATGTTGTTCCTGTATTCTTTGGGAGGAAAGCCTCACCTTTCTTGTACCAAATGTTCTGAACATGATTATGTCCAAAAAGCTCAAATTTAGTTTTATCACTCCATAGTACTTGTTCCCAAAAGTAATTATCTTTGTTCAAGAACACTTTGGCAAAATTAAACCGAGCAACAATGTGACATGGTCCCTAAAGAGGGGTTCGTCATGGTCAGTTTCCATACAACCCATTTCTATTTAAACGACGTTATTTTGGTGATGTCTTCCAAAACAAATGTTTGGTATATATAAACCTTTCGACACAGTTTTTGTGCAGTTCCGATGACAATTTGGGTTTTCTTCAATGCCCAGGCAAATTCTCTGTCGTTCCAAACTGTTTAAACTTCTTTACAACGGACTGTATCATAGATCTAGGGATAGCTAACCGGTTTGCGATAGTGCTATAACTGCCAATTTGAGGAAGTTAATAATTCTGTTTCAAGTCAACGCTAATCTCCTTTGTCTTCCCCATCGTGTTGTTTAGGTAAGAATAAAAATGGTGACACTCTGTGCAAAACGTGATGTTCTTTGCTGGAATTGTCAAACATATTCTACTGAATAAGTAGTCTAGAAGGCTTCACCGATTAAATAATTATGTAAATTACTTATACTTACACGAATCAATCAATTTAAAACGATATTTTCTACCATCGGAATAATTTTGTCTTTTCCTATTTTGCATAATTCACCTGTTAAATTTGTTGCATTTAACCTACTGTTTTGAAAATTGACTTTTATATTCCTTTTTTCTGCTTATTAACATATAAAAAACCCTAACATCATACTAGCATTAGATTTTACGAAATGGATAAAATATTCAAAATTGGTGGGTGTACGAATAATTTCACCATTGAATGTATTTATCTATATGAGTGTCTTTGTATATGTGTATGTATAGATTCAAGTACGCATTCGACCAATTCCCCTTTACAAGAGAAAGGCCATTTCAAACAAATAAATTTTCGGCCTATAAAAAAGTTTATTCGTCTCATGTCAACGCCTTCGTTGGAGAAAATAGCTTCACTTGATAATGTCTAGATTGAAAACTGATAAAGCGTTAACATTGGCTGTTAACGGTGAGGATAGTTCCGTGAACAGGACTAATAGATATCGAGTGATATTCATGGCTGGAAGAACTCGAGTAGGGCATATATGTATACTAGCCGAATTACCCGCGCCTTGCTGCATGTCACATATTTTTTTCTATGAAAATGATGATTGATATTAAATCATTGTTATAATTTGTGGAGAAAAATGATGCATTTCAATATTACTCAAAGATCTTGATGAAGGGACCTCAATCTTCAGGTTTTCTCCTCCTATATTTTGGATAGAGGTCATCAATGTGAAAAGATCCAGTGGGTGGGGGTTGCGCAAAAAAGCTTGATCTGACCGTTTTGATATATATTTGATGCAATACTTGATTGAATGAATTGATGAGCAATTTTCAACATTTATGACAGTTGAATTGTCGCAACAAATATGTATTGTAAGGCACTACCTACTGATTGGTGATTTCTAGCTGAACTAAGTTTCCATATTGTCTTATTTTGATCTTGCCGATGTGACATCCATCTTCTGGCTTTCTCCTTCTGTATTTTGGATAGGAGTCATTCCCTTGTTCAAATTAAAATTTAATTTAAATCAAAGGGAAAAAATTCAGTGGGAGGGGGGATTGTGCACTCCGGGGACCGCCTTTGATCAAAATGAAATATACTTATCCAAATAACATAGGAGTTATTCCCTTGTTCAAATTTATATTTAATTTTTACCAACTCTCTAAAAAAAACAATAATGTTGACGGTTATGGGTATTCTGCTCCCCTTTGTGGGACTGTTTTGATCAAAATGAAATATACTTATCCAAGTACCATGGGTAATGTAGTTTCAGAATATATATGGTTATGGGGGTGTATCTCCAAAACCCTAAGAGGAATTCGATAACAGACAGACAGAGGCAACAACTTTATATATATAGATTCTTCGGTACAAGCAGGGATATAGAAATAGTGAGGTTTTATTCACTGTTTAATACGAATATTAACATTCGCCGGTATTTTTTTGTCTGAATTTGTTTATATGTGGAGTCATCATTACTTGTATAATTTATTTACGGATTATTATCCTAATCTGTTCGGATAAATAAACTTTTTCAACATTTAAATATTTCAATAAAGAGATTAAAAAAAAATACTTAACTCTGCGTTAGTCACATGGGATGTTTTCTTACCTCCAAATGTTGAATGTATTTTAAACGCCATTTGGCAACGAGTTTCTTTTGATCCATCCCTCAGTGGCAGTGTGTATCACAGGACGTGGCGCAGTTGTAGCTCAGTTGTGGTGGGTGGGTATTCATTTTCGGAAAAACGAGGTACCTAAAAAAAGAGTTAACAATGTCGTATAACTTCAATCCGATCTTCTCGAGAAAGTTTTTTTATTTTTCACGACCATCAAATCAGATTATAGTTTTAAAATCAAACATACTAAACATTATTTGTATAATGAATATTCTCCTAATACTTGTTGTTATTATCTCAATGTTTCGGTGTTTTTTTTTCCTCTAGCCTTCATCAGATGCTTGTCGATTCGGGCAACCTTTCAGGGAAACTCGAAAACAACATTTTATGTAATCTACGGAAGTAAATTGTTTGATTTAATGTAGATTAAATAACATTGGTCGGGAATATCTGGTTAATGCTGCACGATACTTATAAGTCTTTTCCGATATCTTTTAAATAATTTAAATGTAAATCTAATTTCTTAAATTTATTTTGTTTTAAATCTATTTATATTTTTTAACGAATTGTTCAACAATTACAAAGCCAAAGCTACTAAATATGGAGTGTTAGGGAGTTAGGTTGTTGATTTAAGAGAGATGAAACACGCAGATTATGTTTATAAAAACAAAGATTACGATTTTTTTAATTTGAAGAAGTTAACATTTTAGTGATTGAGAAAGCAACTTCTCTGTTGTCTGACCATGGTTCTTGTGAAGAATTCGTTCGAGCGGTGCTTCTTTGTTACTAAGTAATACAAAGGGAATGGGGATGACTCGTCAGAATGTATAGATGGCCCTAAATGTGAAGGCCTGAACTGGTGAAACAAAGAAATATTGCCCCTCAGACTATTTGTTATGGAAAAAGCGACGGAGTAGCGAGATACTTACGCCGTATTGTCTGTGGGAAAGAGGTTGTAGACGAGGAAATAATTCATCACCCACAAGGCCATGCAAACGTTTTTGATCGCTATATGGAAGAAGTACTCGAAGTTTGGTTTGATCTGGCACTTGTGATGAGAGAGCATAGGATAAGAAAGGCTGAAAAAAAACCTGTTTTTCCAGCATTAACTGAAAGATATGTGTATTACGATGTATCGAATATGGCTTCTCCATATTTGATCCCGTGTTTTACTAAGGGGAGTCTACAAAGTACGTACTTCTATTATAAAGAACGAGAATTCGTCTGCTGTTTTTTCAAGTTTATGCAAATATATATATGTAATTTATTTTTGCAAACAAAGAGAGTGTTTAAAAATTTCAACATTTCGATCTATTGTTGTCTTCTCAGTGAGAATATATAAATACACAAGCATTAATTCACATGTAAACCAAATTTAGTTTAGATTTATTGACAGAATATGTATAGATGGGCTTTTACAGAAAAAAACAATAGATATGATTATATTATATATATATATATATATATATATATATATTCCAACAATGAACCGTTTTTTCTGCTCTGTAATAATAAATTCATTGAGGTGGCTTTGTCAGTTTTAATATTTTATATTATTAGGATCCACTTTTGATTATATACCAACGGATTTATTACCTTTTACATACATACATACATACATACATATATATATATATATATATATATATATATATATATATATATATATATATGTGGGTGTGTATATATATATATATATATAATATATATATATATATATATATATAGCATAAGTATGGATTTGTATATTGGAATAAATTCAATAACTAATAAATACTATATCTTAAAAGAGTATTTAATACAGATAGAGCAATATAATTATTTTATTAAAAATTATAACATAACATGTTAATTAACTAAAAATTTAGGCATTTTGTTTCATCACCATCATTTGATAAGAGAAGTGTTGAAACAAAATGGCTATTTTGTAGTGATTTAATAAATATTTATGTTATAATTTCGAATAAATTATATATATATATATATATATATATATATATATATATATATATATATATATATTTTGCTATTCAAACAAAATATTCCATGGGTATAATTTATTTATATTGGAATCGTAATCACCATCCAATTCATCAGACCTATAAAAATCAAATATATATATATATATATATATATATATATATATATATATATATATATGTATATATATATATATATATATATGTAGACAGAGAGAGAGAAAAGAGAGAGATAAGGTAAAAAAGACAGAGAGAGTGGGAGAGAGGGGGAGAGAGGGGAGAGAGAGCCTTGTTTAAAATGCCTTGAAAGCTTTATAGATCATTCAAATTTACAAGGGGACTTAAATTTTGTAATTTGAAAACCTATTTTTCTTTCTTGTTCTTTCAACATCCCATTTTCTTCTTCGTTTTTCTCTGGGACCTAAGCCATGAATACTCGTGTGGGCTTGTGTACCAAAGTCGAAAATTCACCTGGGGGTAATTGTTTGATTTTACTGGAAGATGGTCATCTCTGATCCAATAATAGTTTCCACGAAGCGCCAGGCCAAATATGTTTCTAAATCATGTTAATATTCTCCCTTCAAAATGCAACCGGAAATTACCTAGATATAATTTTCGTCTAGACGAATCGTCCGTTCTTCTCCGATGTCTTGATTTCATCTTGAATCATTTTTACAATCCTTTTCCTTTAGTGGGGTTTATACTTCATATCTGCCACTCTGTTAATCTTTCATCTTGCGAGTGAGGGCTGGTTTCCTTCATTTTGGTCGACATTTAACGCTTTTTCTCGTCTTTTGCTTATTTTATAGCCCTCCTTCTGTCATTTTCTCATTCTTTCTTTCGGCTTTTGTTTTTCCCATTCAACTTCTTTTTTTTTCTTTCTTACGTTTGTTTTCGGTTGTCTGCCTTCATATCTGTATTGCTTTTCGTATTTTTTCTTTTCATCTGGCCTTCCATTTTTTTCTTTCTTTTCATATTTCTTTCATTTTTCTTTTAATTTTATTCTTCTTTCTCACATTGATTCTTCATTCATATTTCCTTCTTTTAACTTCCGTCATAACTTCCTGATATTTCATTCATTTGATCCTATTCATTTCTATTTTTCTTTCTTTTTAGCTTTTACATTGTTTTTTTTTTCTGTTTCATATACTGAATATGACTTTCTTTCTGTCACTGGTATTTCATTCATTCAATATGTCTGCCTTCCCTCATCAATTCTTTAATTAGTTCAATATAAATTTCTTTTCATTTTTTTTATTTGTCTCCTATTTTGATTCAATATATCTTTTTTCTTTCATTTATTCTCCACTTACATCGTTGTTTTATAACATTTCCATTCATATAATCACATTTCATTCATTTAATCACATTTCATTCATTTAATCACATTTCATTCATATAATCACATTTCATTCATATAATCACATTTCTGTTAATCTTTGCTGCTATTATTCTTTTTCTTGCTTTCTATTTTCTTTTTCATCTTGCATTATTTACATTATTCGGACTGTTATCCTCATCTTCATTCCCGTATTTACAACGTTTCGGCCGTTGTACGCTCCTGCATTCTTCAGGTGATTGGAATTTTCTTTAATATTTATCTATATCTCTGAGATGAGGTATGAGGATTACTTACATTGCTTGCATTATTCGGACTGTTATCCCCACCTTCATTGTCACATTCACAACGTTTCGGCCGTTGTACGCTCCGGCCTTCTTCAGGTGAATGCAAATTTTTTCAATATCTGTCTATATCTCTGAGATGAAGTATTAGGATTACTTGCATTATTAACGTTATTCGGACTGTTATCCTCATTTTTATTGCCATATCCATAACGTTTCGGCCGTTGTACGCTCCGGCCTACTTCAGGAGATTTGTATATATCTGAGACGAGGTATTATGATTACTTGTATTATTTATATTTTTTGGACTGTTATCCTCATCTTCATTACCATATTCACAACGTTTCGGCCGCTGTACGCTCCGACCTTCTTCAGGAAAGTGGTATATCTCTGAGATGAGGTATTATGATTACTTGCATTATTTAAATTATTCGGATTGTTATCCTGATCTTCATCGCCATATTCACAACGTTTCAGACGCTGTATGCTACGGCCTTCTTCAGGGGATTGGAATTTCGAACCAAAACCTTTATTTCGTTCACCGGGGTAGATTGTTCTAGTTTCCAGTGGATAAAGACGTTGTTTTTTTATTCTACGTTTGGCAAAATTTCAGATATAGCAAAATGTCGAAAGACTTCAATCTAGTTCCCATTTATGACTAACACATACCTTGAAACTAAAAAATAAATATAAATATACAGTATCTTGTGTTCTGATGTCCTACATTCTGATAATGAGTCTGCTTTGTAAAATATTTAGTCAATATTTAAAAAAGTATCATATAAGGCTGACTTGGTTACGTGCAGTGCTAACAAAAAAAAATAAAATAAAATATACACGCTGCCAAATTTTAGTAATTCATTGTTATAGTGAGTACAATAATTGCTATTTGGTTTGAATCCTACCAAATGTTTACTTATGATACACATTCAACAATTGTATCAATAATTAAAATTATTTTACTTAATTATTTTGGAATTTATGTTGAACTTTTGAGATGAGGAAAATCATTACTGTTGCCTTTCCATTCAGACTAGTATACACATTTTGTTGTTGTCATCATAGCAATTTTGGCCATTATATTTCTCCAGGCATCTTCACATGTTTGTTATAATTTTGTAACGTTCTTTGAATTTTGACCTGTATCATTTTATTCAATCCTCAATTTGATCCTAGATTAGGG
>CAHIKZ030005556.1:0-47500 GCA_903632075.3 Acanthosepion pharaonis
AAAATTAATGATAAAATTAAAAAGAAAAAACATTCATATATCAATTTTAATATCTGAGCGAAAGAGAAAACTAAAATCAAATAGTAAAAAAATACAAAAGCAATAAGTTGTTAGGTTCTACCGAGATTTGAACTCGGATCGCTGGATTCAAAGTCCAGAGTGCTAACCATTACACCATAGAACCACGGACGCCTATAGCCTGACTGGCAGCTATTTCCTTTATTTTCATGCTGACTTCTTTCTTCATTTGTACTATTTTTCGAATTACAATTTTTCACATTTTCGCGGTTGAATTAAACTAAACATCTACACAAAGATTTTTTATCTTATTATTATTACGAATATCAATAATTAACAAGCAAAACTTTCTCTTTACTTGAAGAAGTAAAGAAAAAAAAAACTTCAAGTCCATTGCAGGTTTTAAAATATTTCAAATTACATTAGAAAGTGTTAATTTTAATATTAACAAAGAAAGAATTCTATGCTTGTGTAGCGCCCAGTGTGTACGATACACTGTATGAAAAAAAATGTTATTTTCTGCTGAATGAAAAACCTAACTTTCTCAGTTTCAATGAAGGGAAATAAAAATTAAAAATCAGTTTAATTTATACTAAAATCAATTTTTTAAAAAATGATAAAATAAAATAATACAGCCCGGATAAAAAAAAAATTAAATTGATGTTCCGGGAAAGTAAATCCAATTAAAAATCGTCGAGCCAGTCCGACAATTTTGTTGCGTGCTTGCTTAAAAGAAGTACATGGTGTACGTTAATATTTAACATCCCCTCACCCACGAGGGTTGTATGTGGCACAAGGCCGGCTTAGCGTGGTTCTCCGAGCCCGTAGGCTCGGCCAAAAATATTCCCTTTGAACCCGCATAAACGAGCTCAGGGCCTGTCTACCTCCCCGGACGAAACTTTGCCCTGCGGCAAAGCTTTGTCCGGGTTCCTCTCTGCCGAAGCAGAGAGTTCGACAGTCATAAACCGTTTGCAAACAGGCAAACGTTCGCAAGGAAGCGTCATTGAATAAAAAAATAAAAGAAAAACATATCAGACAGTAAAAATGACGGTCTGGCTCAGTGTCAGACTTGTATCGTCGAGAAAGCTTCTTTTTTTTTTTTCATTTTTATAGAACTTTTTTTAGCGATTTTATAACTAGTGTACCCTTGCCGTTCACAACTGACGGCAAGAAGGAATCGATTATAATATTTTCCTCTATGAGATCGCTAAAAAATAGCATAGCATGAATAAAAAGGGCCTTAAACTTGATGGACATTTTTTTATTGTCTAAATGTTTATGCTATTATTAAGAGGTAAGATCAAAGTATTTTTTGATTATTTTAAAAAAAATTTTAATCACTCCTAGCACAACCGAAATTTTCGTTAAAAATCTTTTTTTCTTTTTGAGTCAGCAAAATTGACACAAAATCGATCATATTTTTCCATTCTGTAAACAAAAGTGAAATTCTCCATTTGAAATTCTTTTAAAAATCAATTATACTTTTTCAAAGTTTATTTTAAGAAAATTAGAAATTATAAAGTTTATTTGATATATTTTGAAACAAGCATTACTTACTTTCTGCGCCGAAAAAATGTAGTTTAAAAAAAAAGGCAAAGCAGGTCTTAACAATGGTGACGATTGACAAGTGACGAGTTATAATTTCATCACATATTGGCATCTTGTTTGAGGAAAAGTTATTGTACAGAAGGACAGAAGTGACATAATTATTTAGTTTTAAGTGAACCAACTTATTTATCTCGTTATTTTTAAGGAAAATTTTCAGCGCTTTAATTTAAAAAAATTTTTTTTTAGTTTTTACCTTTACGTTTACAATGCTTTATGGAAAATATATTATAAAAAAATTAAAATAAGACTGTTGAGAGGGAGATAAAATTCATTTCGGTGATCTATGCCAAAGTCATCTAAGGCTGTCAGCATTTCTGTTACAATTTCGTCTGGCCCATCTGCTTTGTTTCTGTTCAATTTGGCCTGTGCGGCTTTTCCTTCGGTTTTCAGAATTCCAGGTCCGTCGATAGTTCTTTGTATTTCTAGTTGTTCCCTTACGTCGTGGAAGAGTTCTCCAATGTACTCGTTCCAGCGTTTAAGAATTTTTCCTTCTCTAATATGAGCGTTCCATCCTTTGATTTCATGCAGCCTATTGATGAGCAATCTCTTTTGTCCTGTTAGTTGTCTTATTTGTTTATGCATGTCTCTTTTGTTGGTAGTACTCAATCTTTCTATTTCTGCACATTTTTCGTTTAGCTATTCTTCTTTAGCTTGCCTGTATTTGGTCCTTATTTCATTGTGTAATTTTCTGTATTCTGTTCCGTATCTGGGCAGAGTTTTCTGTCTTCTTTCCATCATGTCGAGAATCCCATCAGTCATCCATTCATTTCTCCTTCTTCGTCCTGTCTACTTTTGGATGATATCGTTTGCTAATGTCACCAAAGCGTCTCTTAGTGCGTCCCATTTCGAGTTTCCATTGCGTGTCTCGTATCTTCTTTTCACATTGTCTATGTATGTTTATTTTAGGTTAGGATTGCTCAGGAGTTTGTTGTATTGCAGTTTGGGTGCTTCTTTAGGCTTCTTCAATTTCCGCAGTTTCACTCTTAGTTTACATATAACAGGGTGATGATCGCTTCCGCAGTCGGCGCTTGGGTAAGATTTTTTTTAATGAAGCATTGCATTCCTGAATCTTTTGTTGATAGTTATATAATCTGTTTGGATCAGTGGTTTGAAATTGTCACTTTCCCTCGTTCTGTGAGTTTTTTTTGTCTTTCTTTTAAGTGGGTGTCACCCTTTTTAAAGAGTTTTTTTTTCGGCCTTATACAAAATGTGTGTTACCTTCTCAAAGTTTTTCCATTTTTCGAAGATTATTTTGCAAATCTTTTCTTTTATCTGCCTCACAGAAGGCGCACGAAAGGAAATTTTTGTGCAAGAATATTTTGTAAAATATTATAATTTGTCATATTAATTTAATTTTTGTCACAAATGTTTGTTGCTTTTTAAATTTCACGCAATAATTTCGAATCCTGCTTGTATGCGACTTTGTTTATGTTCGGGATAAAAGAGGGGACGAAGGGTGACTCTACTTTGAGTGGCTCGGGTCTTGAACAGGGTAAACATCACTGTAAAAAAAATGTACATGTTGTCTTTTAACTAATCTCAAGTTGTTATGGATTAACAAAATTATCCAAACCTAAGAGAGGCCGTGTTACGATTGTTGGCAACACCTAAAAATAAATGAAAGGGATAGCTATAATGAGATTTTTTGTTAACGCTTTAACACCAAAATATTAATGGCTGAAAGCGTGAAGTTGTAATAATATTCAAAGTTGAACAGTTAAAAGAGCCAAATAGAAGACTTCAGAAAATACACAAAAATAAAACAAGATTAAAATTTTGCGGATGTAGTAGAAAACAGATAAAAAAATGAGAATTTTCACCCATTCGCTGTTGCTTTGAGTAAATTTAAAAAAATATTTAAGTTTGTATCACCTGAAAACAGATAAACAATTTTTGGCAATAGGTTTCAGTCAGCCAAATGAAAGGATACCATCTGATTTACATAAATCTACACCAAGTGACTTACTTTCTCCAAAGCGAAAAACGAAGCCCCTGGAGATCATAAGACTCGTCAAAAATTGAAAAAATACACACCTGTTACATACCAATAATAGACACTTTGGCTTGTTTTTCTCCCATAAATAGCGAGTAATGATACTTACTAAATGTGTGGACTTTTTTTTATTAGGCACATGTCCATTTTTACGAACATTTCAAATAAAATTTATTACGAAAAGATGCAGCTTGGCTATTGTTTGCCGGGCCTGCTTAGGAAAAGTAGTAGCGATTTATCGCCAAGAATTTTGTTTCGTCTACCTTGACAACTCTACCTACTTCTCCAAATTAGCGCATTGTCTTGTTCTATAAGTTTTTTTAAAAAAAACGTTCCTAATAAAAATTGTACCAGTCGGCCTAATATTTTGCGACTACCTGTTCTAAGTTACCGCTTCAAAAATATTTAGGTTATTTTGTATTGAATGCATGCACGAATGGTAGATGCATAAATGCGCAAATGGATTCTGACGAGAAAAATTGCCTGGCGCGACAAACAACTTTCCTAGCAGAAGACACGACAATTTGTTGTGTAGAAAAAGACGACCGATCTTCTCTACACTAATCTGTTGAATATGAACTCTTCCATTCACTATGAGAGGAGTCGCAATGTGTGTCGTATTAATGACGATATTCGCTAGCATTGTGTGGCGGACTTCACTACATTTAATTTAACTTTAGATTAGGAAACAGGGCTGACGCAGAAAAGGATAAGCCAACTAGTCTTTATGTGGATTTTGATAAAATAGTAGAAAGTGATCACGTCGAGCTTTTCTAATCACGTCGGGATTTTCCTAATCATGTCGGGGTCATCAATGAAATGTGGCGGACTTCACCACATTAATTTAACTTTAGATTAGGAAACAGGACTGACGCAGAAAAGGATAAGCCAAAGACATTGTTACACATAAAATGTATTTAACAAGATGTACAATATCAAACAACGATGTGAAAAAAGCATGCATTTAAGTAAGAAAAGGTTGAAATAAACAAGAGTTGTCTCTCTTTAACTATTATTTTAGTATTTCAAAGTTCACTGGAATAATGTTCATGAGAGTCTCTTATAATGACTGTTCTTAAAAGATTTGCCGTGTTAGAAAAGATTATGTGAGTATATACAAGGTATTTCAGCATGTGGGTGGTGTGTATGAGTGAGAAAGTTGGCGCATGGTTTTCAACTGTCGTGGATTCGTTTGGCAGCTGAATTCTAAATTCCTAATCTAAAGTTAAATTAATGTGAAGTCCGCCACATTTCAATTGTATCCTCGTGATAAAACGGTTTCTTCACTAATCTTTTGTTCCAGTGATTTCTTTGGAATATTATAATAGTAACCAGAATTACGAGTATTATAATAAAATTGATTCAATATAATCACTCCAATTGATGTCAGAGGAAAACGCGAACCCAAGAAGGTTAAAAAAAAAAGGTTAGCAACAGTCACGTTGATGGAAGGCAGAAAAGATTCTCTATGGCAATTAAACGATAGCAGTTTTGTTTTGGAGGTTAAAATTTACAAGCCATTCCTTGCTCCAGTTAACCATTCATTGGAGGTCATTTTCGATAGTAGCTGCCAGTTTCGCTGTTCTTAAAGTCTAATAAACAAATTTAAGTAATGATTGTTAACACATCGGCAGTAGACCGAAAGAAGCGAAAGTCAGACTACTTCCAAAAGAAAGCTGTATGAAGTGAAATGTTGAACTCAGCTTAAATTGTACTGAAAAAATTACAAGTAATTTAAAAAAGATATTAAGTTTAGATTTGTTTTCTGTCGAATCTGAAAAAAAATAACGGAAACGTGTTATAAATCAATTCTCAAGAAGAGAGATATTTTGAGTTTTGATTTGTTTTTGGCAAGATGTGTGCCGATTTTTCCGTCTGTTCACAATCATCTTTTGAAATAAAATCTTCAGGGATTTCTATTTAGTGTTTATAACTAAATAGTTTAGATGACCCATGGCCAAATTAAAAAGTATACACGCGTTATCAGAAAGGGGAGGATGAAACATAGTCCCCACAGAATATTTGCCCATTTTTTTAAAAATAAAATAGCCTATTCAGTAAAATACCCATTCATTACTGAAATAGTCCTGAAAATTTTGTTTAAATCGGATAATTTCCTGATTTTTGACAAATATCTTAAAACAGAGGATGCAGATTTTTGTTTTTACTTTCAATTGTGGAAAAAAGTATTCATTTTGGTGGTACCTAGTTTTTTTTTGGTCAAGTTGTAAAGACTGCCTCAACAAAACATTCCTGATGGATGCTTGCAGGTTAAATTATAAACCTGATAACAGTCTACCTCGAAAATTAAAAAAAAAAGATTTCGGTATAAAAATCTATCAAATCACCCCCCATTTAATGAATATAAATAAACTGAACCATTTTATAGTCAAAGGAGATAACTTCGTTTAGTCTGAGGAGTATTTTTTTATTACAAACGTGGACATTTGCGTAAGTAACATCGACAGCAAATCATTTCTAAAAAATTTGTACTGCACTAAAATGAAGAATGTAACATGAACCGTAAACGTAATTATTTTACTTTTATTTTTTTTCTCGAATTTTGTGCAAAGAAAGTGAAACATTTAAGACAGAAGGAAGTTCAGGTTTCAATAAAAATACAACTGCCGATTATCACACAGAAGCAAGGAGTATTTTTCAATATTATTTAATTAAAAAAATAAAAAACATTTATAATATATATATATATATATATATATATATATATATATATATATTGATCAAACTCACTTTACTTTGTTGAGTTTCTGTTTAGATAATAAAGGGAAAATCGGTGTAAAATGTTATCTTCGATTTTTTTTTTTTTTTTTTCGTAAACCGAGGGTTACCGTATCCAAGTCTCGAACCGAATCGGAAGATTCAAAAATCAAAATTGTATTTATTTACTTTTTTTACTTAATAAAGTGTTTCCATGACCCGGTACCCTTTCTTAATCCCCAGGGCTGATGATTTCTAAAAAACAACCGGAACAATTTTTTTTTTTTTTTTTAAAAAGAGTAATGACGGCTAAGAACTCAGTAAATCTAACTATACTTTTTTTTTTTCAAGAAATGTTAAAAAAAAGATACTTTATTTTATTAACCGTTGCACATAATTTCGTGTAACAACGACTACAATATGATTTCTTTTTTTTTAGCCACAATAATAGTTTTGTGTTTGTCAAAAGTGTTGTACATTCATTAATTTTTGAATGGTACGTTGAAAAGGAAAAAAACATTAATTTTTGAATGGTACGTTGAAAAGGAAAAAAACATTAATTTTTGAATGGTACGTTGAAAAGGAAAAAAACATTAATTTTTGAATGGTACGTTGAAAAGGAAAAAAACATTAATTTTTGAATGGTACGTTGAAAAGGAAAAAAAAACGTTGAAAAGGAAAAAAACATTTTTTGAATGGTACGTTGAAAAGGAAAAAAAACATTAATTTTTGAATGGTACGTTGAAAAGGAAAAAACATTAATTTTTTGAATGGTACGTTGAAAAGGAAAAAAAACATTAATTTTGAATTTTGAATTTTTGAATGGTACGTTGAAAAGGAAAAAAACATTAATTTTTGAATGGTACGTTGAAAAGGAAAAAAACAACTCATAACTTCGTCTTGTGGGCAGGAAAAAAGTAAGAGAAAAAAATAAGTAACAAAAATTTTCACACTTTAAATTAATTTTCTTGCAAAATACTAAAAATCTCTCTAAAAAAATAAGTTGAGATTTGCTACAAAAAAACGAAGGTCTAAATTTTCGTTTTTAGACTCTCTAAAAATACTTAAAATGTGCGTTACGACTAGTTTCGTAACACAAAAAGGAACTAAAAGGTCAATGTCGAAGTGTTCTGTTCGTTCCCGTTTAGGGAGCAGCTAAAAAGGAAGTCGCGACATGTTCGCCATTTTTTTAGACTTCTGTAAACAAAAGTTAAATTCTCTGTTAAAAAATCTTGTAAAAACCAATTATACCTTTTTCAAAAGTTATTTGAGGAAAATTAGAAAATTTAAAGTATACTTAATGTAATTGGAAACAAACATTACTTACTTTTTTAACAGAAAAAAAAATTAGTTAATTTTAGTTAGAATTTTTTGATTAAGTTAATAATGTAAACTTGTATCTTGGTTGAGCTAGTTTGGATTAAAATATTTTTCTATGTATTATTTTTTATTTATTTTCCTGATCTTTATTGACGGTTCCCAGGGAACCTTTCTGTTTTAAATGGGAGGGACCAAAGTGGCTTGAAAGAGGTTTGAAATGCCAGACTGGATGATGGTTTTTGAATTTTGGGTGAAGAATTATGACATCAAATGTTCAATTTACACAATGTAAATTGTAAATATATTATTAACCTGGACTCTCATTTTATGACCTTCGTTATACAGATATGTGGCTAATTTAACTATAAAAAGTTATGGAAAAAAGAGTTTATTTGATATGGTTAAATAAAGTCATGGTTTTTATAACATCATGAACTGAGTTTCAAGTTGTAGGGAAAAAATGTAACTTTAAAATTATGGAGTAATGATATAAAGCCCTATTTTCATATAGAGACCTCCATTAATTTTTCAGTACCTAAGGTTTAAAATGAATTTTTAAAAATGAAAAAGCATTCTTGAAGCATTATTTTTAGCTTTTAATTGAAAGCTAAATGATTAAATTTACTATTTCCAGTAAGCAAAATACACTGGTGTATTTCAAATGGAAATTATATTGATTAGAATCTCAACTTTTTGGTTGCTTCCTGAAAATCATTTAAAATCAGCCATTTGTGACACATTTGTAAACAAAAGTTAATTCTCGCTTTCAAAAATCTTCCAAAAATAAAAAAAAACTTTTCTGTAACTTTATTTGAGGAATATTAGCTAATTTAAAGTTTAATTAGTCTGATTCGAAACAAATATTTTAATACTTTAAGTTGAAAATAATCAATCATTCCACAAGTACTGAAAGGTGTTGACAGATTTATTTGTTGTTCAACAGAAACTTTATCTGTTAAAACATAATTTAAGAAGATGATGGATGAGTGCCTTTTTTATATAATTTTTAAGCACTCAGTAACCTTAAAAATGGTGGAAAAAATTCCCTTGATCTAATTTAAGGAATGTTGACTGTAAATTTACAGTTTTTGATTAGTAAATATAGTTTTCACTTAATAACAATATCACCTAACCAGATTGAATTAAGGTAGAATTTTAAGAAATGAATTATTATAATTAAAATTAAAAAAAAAAGAAATGAAAACAATTCTTGTAAAAAATCATTATTCACTGAAGAAAATTTTTAAGACAATAGTGTCCTTCATAAATCTTAAAAGCTTTTCTAAATAATGTCATAGTTTTTTTTTGCATTTTTTTATTTTATGATTTGGAGCAGATTTTCAGGAAGTGAGTGGTAGTTTAGAAAATAAATATTTACATTCTTATGGAGTCCGGATTTGAATTAAATTTCAATGTCAAAATTGTTTTAATTTTGAGACTGAAATTTAATTTCTCTAAATTTCATGAAATTAAGTGGCTGGTGGGGAGGAAGTAATATATTAAAAAAAAAAAATTTTTACCAAGATTTTCTGAAAAAATTTCGAAAACAATTTTATTCATTTATGAATAAGTCCTAAAAATTTTATTAAAATCCAACAATTATTTGATTTTTTGCAAGAATTTCCAAATCAGTGCATTTTTTTTTCACCTGAAAAAGGTGCTAAAACACTCTAATCATAAATATTACATAGACTGCTGACATAAAAAAAATATTTTTAATCAAAATTTTGAACGTGTTAGAAATGATTAAAAAATCTAATAATAGAATCAAAAATACTTTGTCTTTCTTTTAAATGACGACAAGCATTTTGAAGATAAAACTTTGTTCGTATTAAGTTTGAAATTTTTTTCATCATTTTGTGGAGGTGAAAAAAGTAAGGATCCAGTTTATCATTAAGCTTACTTTAATTTACATTATGAAGTAGCCTCTTCCTGGAAAATGAAAAAAAATTGCAAGGAAATGTCATATTCTCACAAAGTACCTAAAAAAATACACAGGGCTGGTACATACCCCCCCCCCCCAATATCACGATTGGGGGGTGATTGGAGGTCCCCAAGTGGTACTTTGTGAGCCTTGCTATCTATCAACATTAGCTTTTGTCTACCAACATTCATATACGTTACAAATTAAACTAGACACAACTGAATATTAAAAGCTGAAAAAATTTTGTGGATTTTGACACGATTCTGTTTTTTTTTTTTTTGTCCAAATCTGTAAATTTGTTTTTTGCTCATGTTAAATCTAAAAAAAAAAACCCCAAAAAACACTAAAATTCATTATTTCTTATCCATAATGTTGAATATGTTAAAATTATTCAACTTTTTAATAAGAAAAATCTCAAGTTAATGTCAAAAATTGCCATAAAAAATTGTTGATATATTTAAGATGGAATGATTATGACATGTGTCTAATCTGTATTTAGATACATTGTATATATTTTCAATTTTTCTTGTTGAATTGTTCACCTATATTGCATATGATCCATTATTGTACATAATTAGGTTACAATAAAATTTTATTTTATATGAATACTACTTTATAAAAATTGAGATGTGTTGGTGGTTCTATATCATAGATTCAGTGGGGGCCCATAAGACACTTGCACTGGCCCTGAATATATGCACACTCTTATTTGATATTTGTGTGTACATTGCAGTTAGATTTTTTTCTGATTCATTGTGCATGTTTTCTGGATGAAAACAAAATAACAAATGTCATTTTCTGTGCATTAAGCTCTACACATCACATCTGGTCTACAAAGCATGTTCCAGCAATGGCCAATCGTGAATGTTCTCACCAGAAAAGAGATGCCCCTGGGGACTACCAGACCCACTTAAAAGCAGGTCTCTGAGAATGACCAGTGCAGTTGCAGCCTGGCATGCCACCAGCTGTCACACAGGTCGCTGCTGCTGCCACCACGCTACCACCGTCATTGCTGCTGTGACCATCATCACCAACTCTCAACCTGACTTCACCTCTCAACAACTGTTACCACTCCCAGGCTTGACTAACCACCTTGACTATCCAGCTTCATATTGATAACATCTTGACCTTGTCACCTTGGCAAATACCAATCATGAGCAGCAAACTATCCATCTTCAACACCACCCAGCTATAAGCCTTCATCGCCGATGATGCTGTCACCTCTGCAAATACTGACATGTCAACATCTCGACTTCAATTCTGCACAGCTAGAAGCCTTCATTGTCAATGACACTGTCACCTCAGCAAATACCAACATAACATCTCAACTTTGACTCCTAATGCTTGTACGCTCTGCATTGGCAAAGTCAGATACATGACTTCTCCTGACCCCTAATGCTTGTATCCTACACATCAGCAAAGCCAGATTCATGACTTCTCCTTAACATTCACAACACCTCAGAAACCCACTGCCATCACCTTGGCATAACCAACATGTACGAGGCATTCCTTTGCAGGTATCACTGTGGCCCTTTTCAACAGAACAGGCTTACCAACTATGCCAATCCAACATCACCCTCATTCCATAGAACAGGCCTACCAACCAACAAAAATGGCCTACCACCATGACCTTGATCAACTAACACACACCAACCATACCCTGTGACCTCACACTAAACCCACACAAGACTTAGGTCAACTCCTGGTACTACACTACCTTTACACCTGACCACCATCCTGATGTTCTGCCACTGAAATGGACATTCCATTCATCCTTCAACATCTCTGTACGGCACGCTAACAATAATCATTGTTCAAATCTAATCCTTGTTATTCCTTTCTCTCACTTATAAACGCTTACCATAACAATCTGTATTATATTTTATACTACCAATTAGATGTGTATATTTGTATTTAAACTATAGTTATATATTTGTATTTGGAGATATGTAAATGTGTATATATATATATATATATATATATATATATATATATATATATCGTCATCATCGGCATCCATCCGTCTCAAGAGACGATGGAGTAGCGCAGTGTGCTATGTGCCTGGTGGGATATATGGAGAACTAGGGCTGCCCAGACATCTAGTTCCCCCTCTTGGCCTTGATAGTAGAGTCCAACCAATACAGTTTGGTACCAGTGCGGCTGCAGGAGTTGCCAGAAGGTAGCACAAAAGTGCCGTCCATCCGCCTTAGTGGCTCCACTCCAGGTTTGAATTCAGTGTTGTCCTTCTCCTAGACCAGTTGCCATCCAAGGCTATAGAACCCAGTCTGTCCTGCTATTTACCCATAGCTGGAGGGAGAAGAAGAGGATCAAGCACCTTTCCCAAGGGTATTAGCACGTAAGTGAATGTAATGGATTCGACTGCAATTCAAACTCAGCTCTGTTGTATGTCATTACACTATCCAAATAGTTGAATTTCCATACTTGTTTAATTTTAATATCTCCAGTGTGTAATTGAAATTTTGGAATGTTCCTATTTCTCACCATGAAACATTTCATCTTCTAGGAGACACGGTGGAGTAATGGATATTGGCTTGGATTGAGGGATCGGAGAGCTGTGTTCAAATTCCAAGGCCGAGAGGGGGAACTAGATGTCTGGGCAGCCCTAGTTTTCCATATATCCCACCCAGGCTCATAGCACACCGTTCTACTCTATCGTCTCTCAGGACAGATGGATGCCGCCACCGCCAATACATTTCATCTTCTTACATTTGTCAGACTTTGTTTAATACAATAAATTTAAGATTTTAGATTGAGAAAATAAAAATACTGAGCTGGATATTAGTTGGTTAAATGCATTGCAGTTCAGGATGTCATCACCAAGCTGTATAGTTGTTGAAAATATAACATCACTTTTGAAATGTTGCATCCACCTGAAATTGGGAAAATTTTTCTACTCTTTCATTTTTTTCAATTTATTTTAGATATCTCAGCAGCTGGTTGCACCAATTAATGAAAAAAAATTTTAAAATATACATATAGAATGATATCATGTGACAGTTGTAGAAAAACAATTATTATAAATAAAAGTAAAAGGCCAACCTGCCTATTTTCAAAATAAATTCCATTATGAATTGTTTTAAATGTCAGTGCAACATTGATTACCATATTACAATTTGACTATCGTGTATGATCAGTTTTTTTATGCAAAAATAGGGGTCACACTATACACAGGTAAATTTTTTTTTTCTGAATAGGGGTTAAAATTCATGCAAAAAATATTCAGGGGTTGCATTATACATGAATTCAGCTTATACACAGGTATATATGGTATACAAGCAGGGAAACACAACTTCTTGAGTGGAGAGTTTCCCAGTATGTTCTGGCAGTCATTAGAAGTCAGTTTCAAAATAATTTGCATGAATCTGTTGTCATCTGGGTTTGCAAATGCAGGGCACCTGATTAAAACTGTCAGTGTGCCGAGGCATACTGTGAGAATACGTACACAGATTTGTGCAGATATCATTCTGAGTGCCATCTTGAAACAATTTTCATTAAGCCCAATTAGCTGTCCCTGCTCAGACTTAATATAATCTGCTATTGTGTTTAGTATATTGCTAATAATAGTGTGTTAGTGGTTTCTTTATCTTTTAGTCAGTACATACATTTACTATTTTATTCCTTGAGTTCTGAGGAGTGACAAATGGTAAACTCCCAATTTTTTTTACTTTTGTATTAAATATTTTTTCTCTTGTATTAACTACATATTTTAAATATGTCTGTTATATGCTATTATTAAATTTTGTATCACAAACAAAATTTAAAAGTAAAAATTATTTTTTTTACAGTATGTAAAATTGTAATTGGAAGATTCAGAAAGAAAAAAAAGGAAAGGTTAATTTGTCTTTGTAGTTTTAATACCAATCATTTAGTAAGAAAAAAATTTACTAAATGTCAAGTAGTTTTTATGGTTTGAGATCAAAGAATATAATGTTAAAGATGTTGTCAAGTAAAGTATTTATGATTAGCAATCAATTCATTTCACTCAGTGAAAATTGCAGCCTGTGACCCACAGTTTAAACAAAGAGGGAGATTTTATTTGCCACTTGGCTTTTTTTTGTACTTTTATGGAAGTAGTTAAATGGGTGCAAAAATGTTTGTAAATTTAACACATTTGTGACGTCAAATGCAAGACAATGGCTACAATTTCTGATCTTAAAATTAAAAATCAAGGCCAAATTCAAACAACAAAAGAATTTTCAGTTTTTTTTCATTTTTCTTTTCTTTTTTTTTCTCTGTCACTTTTAACACAGTACACCAAAAGAAACTTAGCATTTAATTTTCAATAATTTACTGAAATGTGATTTTTCTCAATATGGTAAAAACTGAAAATTAGCCATTATCCACATTTTTTTAAATTTTTTTTTCAGTAATCATGAGTGATCATAAGATTCTGCTTGTGGGTCTGGTATGTGTAGATATTGTGAATGTCTGTCAGCAATTCCCTGAAGAAGATACTGATACTGGGTAAGTAACAAAAAATAAATAATAATAAACCATATAATAATTATCAATATGTATTTAATATATATATTTCCTGTTCTATCTGTAGTAGGAATAGTGGTAAACCAACTTAAGTTAGTAAATTTATGAGTGATTACTTCCCTTAGTCAGTTTAATAATCTATACAAATAAAATATTTATCTGCTTTTAGATAGAATTAGTTCCCAAGCAAAATGAACAATTTAATTAATCAGTTTTACTTCAACGTTTCTTAGATTGCATTTCTATTTATTAAACTCTTTCATGAAATTGGACACTGGACAGCAGTCCCAGGTGCAGCAGCACACACACACACACACACAACATAGATGAAAACAAACATGTACAATGTAGAATGCAAAAAAGTAATAATGTTTAAAATATGTTGAAAATTGTCACTATGCAGCAGTGTGCATTTTATGCAGGGCCCAAGAATAAAAGCTGTTCCACAACCATTTTCTTGAACTAAACATTGATTAATACTGTAAAAATCTTTAGATAGATCTTTAGATGAAATACATTTTTTGATCAAGTAAATGTCAGCTTTGATTTAATAATTAATCTTAAACTCTTATAAGATCGTTTGTTCAATTCTGTATATGTTTTAGAAAAGTGCATTTTCAATTTTGTTAACAGGCTCTACCATGAGTGTCACTTAGGCCTTGTATTGGGTAAACAGTAGTTAAAAAAACAAAAAAATATGAAAATTTATACAGCACTCAAGAACACCTTCTTGATTTATATATATATATATATATATATGTGTGTGTGTGTGTTTGTGTCTCTGTGTGAGTGTGTATATATAGATATATTGCAAACCTAAATCAAGAAGGTGTTCTTGAGTGCTGTATAATAAATATATATATATATCAAATATAAATCATATATCAATTCTTCAAGCTGTATAATATATATATATATATATATATATATATATATATATATATATATATATATATATTAAACAATAAAATTCAAAATCACCTCATATGGGGAATAGCCTATTTCTGCAGATGAAGATATCAGTCGTTTCTTTTATCAACCACACTATGGACTGAGTGCATGTCAGAAATAGAAATTTAACTGTAAAAACTTGAAAAAAAAAAAAGCAACCAGTCAAAAAACTAATACAGAATTTATCCATTTTAGCGTTTCATTCAGATGAAAGTCATGAGACAGGTCGGGGGTGGGAGGTGGAAGTTATTTGTCTTAAAGGGAAGTTTTATAAAAATTAAACCCAAATATTAACCTTATGACATTAATTTGGGGTTATATGAAGAATGAAATATTAAATTAAAATTAAAGGAGGAATAAAAAGAAGTTTAAAAATAAATTTAAAATTAATTAATGGAAAGAGAGTTGCAAAGATCTTAGAGTAGGGTAAAGTTTATAAATTAATATAGGTAAAGAGGTTATAAAGGGGGTAAATATAGAAATTAGAATTAGAATTAGTTATATATTCAACATTTGAAGAGTTAGACGGAAGTAAATATTATGGAAATATAGTAGCTAATTAAGTTAAACCTATATTATGGAAACTTGAATTTGTTCTTATGCCAACATTTTAACATTAATTCATTCCTCTGATTTAATAGTTGGCTTTGATTATTGTATTTTATTATTCTAAATTTTTCTTCTAAACATAAGTCACACCTATCTCTAAGACTATTAGGAGTATGTGCAGAACCTATAATCTTCCAAATTATCTGTAGGCTCAAACCTTTCTTCAATTTCCAAAATTTCTTTGAAAGAGCTGTTTGGTATTTTAGTTTAGGGTTAGAAAATGAGTGCCTATGGGTATAAAATATCTGTTTCCATTCCCCTGTGGAAATTTCAATCTAAACATTATAATTTTTCATATTTTCTTCGGGGGAAATGATCACCTGATATATAACCCTGGTAGATTTGCATTTATATATATATATATATATATATATATATATATATATATATATATATATTAATTTATTTATTCTTCTGGTCACTGCAATGACTAATGAAAATGGACAGCAGTCCCCAGATGCACCTGTACACACACAATAAAAGCACACTATTGAATAAAAAGTAATAATGTTGAAAATATTTTGAAAATTGTCAGCATGCAGCAGTGTTCAATTTAAGCAGGATCCAAGGATTAAAGCTGTCACTCAAACACTTTGTCCTAGAACTAAAACATCATCCTGAGAGTGACAGTTTGAGTCAGTGGTACTGGAATATGAGCTGTCTTTCATTAGGTTTTCTGTTGAAACGAGAATTAAAAATGTCTTCTAAGGAAGGCAGGGAGTAGCCAATTATTTTCTGGACAACAATATAATCCGTTACAGGGCTCTTGTCCACTGTCAAGCAGCTGGCATACCAAATAGTGATGCAGTAGGCCTGCACACTCAATAGAGTAGCAGTAAAAAGGCATCAGCAGATTCCTTGTGAATTGTTTTTTCTGAGAATTCTCAGTAAATAGAAGTTGAAATGTGCTGGGCCCATAACCTGTAGAATAATTGGCCAAGGTTAAATGTAAATGGCAGAACTGGCCAACAAACAGAATTGACAAAGTTTGCAATAAACAATAACAAGAGAAAGAAAAGAATAGGGTAAAAATAATACTAAGTAAATAATATATGCAAGACAAAACAACAGTAATAAAGCAAAAACTTCACAAACTAAGAATAGTGCTAACACACAAAAGGGAATAAAGACAAGCAGTGTTCTGACTTCAAGACAAGAAAGACCAGAACTTAGACATATACCTTGAGTTCTTTGATAAAATCCAAATAAGAATCAGCAATATTATCGGCCCTGATCTAGCTGCTCAGGATCAGTCACTTTCCCACAACTGTAAGGTTGCCTCCCTGTGCCTTTTCTGTAAATACTTTCATGGTAATTGTTTGGATGAGCTCTTTGCTATGATACATAGACCTTTTGAATTAAAGTGCAGTACTAGACTGGCATTAAGATCGCATCAATTTACAGCTGAGCTGGCTAGTGATAACCGTAAATATTATGCTGACAGTTTCTTTTCTCGCTTATGGGTCTCTCTTATGGCTCCATGCTTTCCTGTCAACTTTATTCTTTAAATACAATGTCAATCACTATCTACTGTCCTCCTCCTGATTACTCTTCTTTTGTTCTTGCAATGTTTCTAATTCTTCCACACCCAGTAATCCTTTGTGTCTTCGTGGCTTTTACTGCCTTGCATGGGGTGAAATCAGTTAAAACAAAAAAGGTGGATGAGACCAAAAAGTATCTTATCTTATTGGCTAGGACGAAATCCCAGCATGCATCTGTTTGTTTTGTCTATAAATTCTTGGAGGGACATGTTTTTGTAGTCATTCCACTAGATTGGAACAAACAGTTGCTGCTGTGTCACCTTGACTAGTGTGATGCTATTGCTAGTTCAGGAGAGATCCTCTGCACTGCAGTTCCTTTGACTTTAACATGATTAAAGCAAGGGTATTCTCTGAGCTCCATGCAGCCAATTGTTTTTATTGTCTGCCTTATATGAAATTTATTAAAAATTTGTTGCATGTTTGCAGTAATTAATATTTTCTTCATTGGCATTTTCCTTGAGATGCAAATTGTTAGTTATTTTCTCTTTAGTGGTTATGTGCCAGGTCAGTTTAGGCCTGCTGCTGCTGGTAACATGTAACACAGTAACCCCACTAGCTTTTCTGCTGGTGAGGAGGGTGGCATATAATCTCACAGGATGAAAAACGAGACCTGTCAAAGGGCAGATGAACTTTTTATGAGAGTCAATAGTCAACACACACATAATATGTATATGTATTCTGTATATTTAGGTAGTAAATTTTATTTAAGGCAAATATTAAAGACAAAAAACTTTTACAAATTATGAATAATGAGAAAATTCCATAAGAAATTGTCCAAAGTTCATTTTGAAATGACATCCTTGTGACTAGAAAATATAGTAATTTGGTATTTGTTGAAATATACAGTTGTACCTCTTCATCCATGGGAGATAAAATTAAAGCCCCACCTCCAGTTGATGCTTGAAATGGTTGATAGTACTGCACCCTATATTTTTCCCTAAATATACATATCTATTTAACTTAAGATTTAGAAATAATAATAAGAAGAATAACTAATAATAGAATTGTTATAGACAAGCGTATGGTTGCAAGAAAGAAATACGACAACAGCAGAAATAGATTTACGTTATTTATTTCAATAGGAACGTGTGGTTTTGGGACAGCTACCTTGTGGTATAGTTCATAGGCCGGCTGAAGATCTGGGTTGATCTCTCATAGTAGTTCTCGCTGGTTGGCGTGTCGCTACTGCTGCTGACCGCTCAGCCTGACCATGACAGTTCTCTTCCCTGGCCTCCTGTTGACTGCCCGTTGTACTTCCGTGTGACCCCTTTTATGGCGTTTTTTTATGGCTTAACAGGCTCATAAAACAACACGAGTATAATTAGGAGGGAAGCATTTTTATTGGTTGAAAAATAGAAACACTTTAAAATATTATTTTATTTTTCAACTGGAACTCATACGTCGAGAACATGCATAACGAAGATAATGGTTATTTTATGACGGGGCCTTGTCCCATTCACATCCAGCTCTCACTCTTGAGTATGTTACTTCATTTGCCTGTAAATCAGCCGAGATATGTCTTGAAGATTTGTTCTTATCATGGTGTGATGATGCCATTCTGCACAAGCTCTGATGACATCTAAAGTCAGCTGTATGCAAATACACATCATTGCTCACTATGTTTGCAGGTTTATTTTAATATAAGGGCTGTGATCAATGTCAACAAAGAATAAAAACAAATGCTTTTCAAAACACTGATTGGGAAGAAGCAAAAAAAAATACACTTTCTCACTTAATAGGCAATGTGTACCTTTGGCTTTGAGAAAGCAAAATACTCGCATCTCATTAACTTCCGATCATGGAAAAAGGACCCTACACACTTACTTCCTGACCATCTCCTGGCCATTTCACTGACTGTTGTTCCTTTTACTGACCCCTCATTATATCAATCTTGGCTAGGGGATCCACCATGCCTATGTGTTCCCTTGTGTTCCATTAACTGTTAAAGGAAACCACCCAGTCATCTTTTGGGTGGTAAGTTTTTCAAAAGACTCTACTTTTACAGCTATTTAAAATCACTAACAAAATTTTGTTTGTCAATTCAAAGGCAAGTTGGAGAAAGGATTCCTGAAAAATGCTGGTCATTAAATTTACTCAAATATGGGCTGGAGAAAAGATTCCTAAGAAATCCTGGAAATTGACTTAAAAGGAAAAGAATCTATCCATCTATCTATCTACTAAGGATGTGTGAGAAATCATATTGCTACAATGGCATATAATATTTTCTCACTACCTTAACTTGATAACTGTCATCTTTTTACTTGAAGAACATTATGGTTTATCCAAAATGCCAGTATTACTCTTTGGGATTGTTATTTAAGCAAATTTATTGTATTTTTTCTTCTGGGTTTGATCCCAGGAAACAGAAACTGCAGAAATCAAAACCATAGATTGGTGTGACATATTGTAATGTTTTTCACATCGAGTTTATATCATTTAAAACTCCAAACTGAATATTTACTGGAGGCGAGGGTAATTTTAGACCTGCATGTATTTTTTGGGGTTTTTTTTTGGTTTTTAAATATATTTGCTAAGTTTCCCTTTACAATTTGTTTCAATTTCACATTATTAATTTATCTTGATGATAAAACTCTCCTGTGCACTCTGTTCCTGAGAAATTTCTACATCCTTAACACATTTTGATTTTTTGCAGAGTTCTTTACCAAGAATGGAAAAGAGGTGGGAATGCTGCCAACAATGCAACCATACTCTCATTGCTTGGTGTATCTTGTGAGTTTCTGGGAACAATTGCTAACAGCTATGAGAAAGAGTAAGTTGGGAATACTTGATTGGCTAATTTGAAATCTTATTTGCTAATACAATATTATCTGTGTCATAATAACATTTGCATATGCATTTCATGCACGCAACTATTATAAGACAGGGCTAAGAGGTGCTGAACTTTTCTTAGCCTGATCTATTTTTGGTTAGGCTGAGAACTTTTCAGCACTACCTCATATCTAAAAAAAATTCTTCAGAAAGACAACAGAAACAGACATTTTGAAATAAATAAAGAAAAAACTAAAAATAAATTTTTATTTTACCAATAAATTTATTTTTCATTTACATTTGAGCCTAGATTTGCTACAATACTGTGAGAATCTTAGATAAAGCTGTAAAAAACACTTGCTCCAATCCAATAGTAAGTTTTCTTTCTTTGATTTTAGATAATTTTTAATTAGTAGCTTAACTTTCTGGTATCAAACAGTAATTTTCTTCATACTCAATGGTGTAGGAATGTCAGAGAATAAAAGTCCTAACCTTGTCAATCATCCTGGGTACGATGATAAACTACATCTGCATCCTGGGTAAGACAATAAACTACATCTGCATCCTGGGTTAGACAATAAACTATGTCCAACAGCAAGGCCTCTTATAATACGTTTTTGAAAAAATAATGTTGCCAGCTATACGTTTTTGAAAAAAAATAATATTACCAGCTATATGTTTTTGAAAAAAAAAATATTACCAGCTATACGTTTTTGAAAAAATAATATTACCAGATAGAAGTTTTTGAAAAAATATTACCAGCTATACATTTTTGAAAGAATAGTGTTGCTGGGTATACGTTTTTGAAAAAATAATATTACCAGCTATCCATTTTTGAGAAAAAAAAATATTAACAGAAATGGATTTTTGACAAAACAAAAATATTACCAGGAAAAAAAAAAAAGTTGTCGGCATTAAATGCCCTATTGAGGTTGATATGCCACAAAACAAACCAAACCAAACCTTGTCAATTTGCTTCTCATTAAAACTTTTCATTTTTAGGTAATATGCTTTAAATTTTTTGATAAACTTTCTGCTGAAATATCAGAGTTATTGTTCTTGGATATTTATAATGAATGTGAAAATGCTTATGTCCTTATTGTTGCTAAAAGAATTGTCATTGATGATAACAAATATAGCATACTCTTTCCTACTCTTTATAAAAAAAAGATTTTCACAATATCAGGCTAGATGAGATAATCAAAATTTATTGCTAAATATGAATTGATATTAGAAATTTCTTGCACTTGGAGTAAAAATAAATATATTATTATTCCAGTCTAGGAGTTGTTTGGCAACAATCCACATGGATGAATTCAATTTTTTGACTCATTTTCTAATACAGCATTTCTCATCTGGCATGCCTGGGCACACTACCACACCTGAAAGATAGCCAGATGCACCCCAAGTTAAAAGAAGAGTAATTTATGAATTATTTTTATATTTAAAAAAATTCAAATTAAAAATAACTTTTTTCCTTATTAAAATTCAAAGTGCACCTCAGAGTTTTAGTTATTCTACATGTGTACCTGGAAAAAAGAAACACTGCTCTAGTCTACATCTAATGATTGGTTGTCTTCCAAGTAGTACTTTGTAAGTTCATCAGATTTCATAACTAATTTTTTTCCTTATTAAAATTCAAAGTGCACCTCAGACTGTTGGAATTTTAAAAAAGGTTTTAGTCTACATCTAATGACAAAGTTCATCAGATTTCATAACTAATTTTTTCCTTATTAAAATTCAAAGTGCACCTCAAGTTTTGGTTATTCTACATGTGACCTGGAATTTTAAAAAAAGGTTTGAAAAACTGCTCTAGTCTACATCTAATGATTGGTTGTCTTCCAAGTAGTACTTTGTAAGTTCATCAGATTTCATAACTAATTTTTTTCTTATTAAAATTCAAAGTGCACCTCAGAGTTTTAGTTATTCTACATGTGTACCCATTACATCTAATGATTGGTTGTTTCCAAGTAGTACTTTGTAAGTTCATCAGATTTCATAACTAATTTTTTTTTCCTTATTAAAATTCAAAGTGCACCTCAGAGTTTTAGTTATTCTACATGTGTACCTGGAATTTAAAAAAGGTTGAGACTGCTCTAGTCTACATCTAATGATTGGTTGTCTTTTAAGTTCATGATTTCATAACTAATTTTTTCTTATTAAAATTTCTCAGTTTAGTTATTCTACATTGTACCTGGAATTTTTTAAACAATGATTGTTTGTCAGTACTTTGTAAAAAAATTCAAAAGTGCACCTCAGAGTTTTAGTTATTCTACATGTGTACCTGGAATTTTAAAAAAGGTTGAAAAACTGCTCTAGTCTACATCTAATGATTGGTTGTCTTCCAAGTAGTACTTTGTAATTCATCAGATTTCAAATAATTTTTTCCTTATTAAAATTCAAAGTGCACCTCAAAGTTATTCTACATGTGACCTGGAATTTTAAAAAAGGTTGAAAACACTGCTCTAGTCTACATCTAATGATTGGTTGTCTTCCAAGTAACTTTGTAAGTTCATCAGATTTCATAACTAATTTTTTCCATGCACCTCAGAGTTTTAGTTATTCTACATGTGTACCTGGAATTTTTAAAAAGGTTTAGTCTACAATGATTGGTTGTCTTCCAAGTAGTACTTTGTAAGTTCATCAGATTTCATAATTATTAAAACCAAAAAGTGCACCTCAGAGTTTTAGTTATTCTACATGTGTACCTGGAATTTTAAAAAGGTTGAGAAACACTGCTCTACTCTACATCTAATGATTGGTTGTCTTCCAAGTAGTACTTTGTAAGTTCATCAGATTTCATAACTAATTTTTTCCTTATTAAAATTCTACCTCAGAGTTTTAGTTATTCTACCTGGAATTTTAAAAAAGGTTTGAAACACTGCTCTAGTCTACATCTAATGATTGGTTGTCTTCCAAGTAGTACTTTGTAAGTTCATCAGATTTCATAACTAATTTTTTTCCTTATTAAATTCAAAGTGCACCTCAGAGTTTTAGTTATTCTACATGTACCTGGAATTTTAAAAAGGTTCACTGCTCTAGTCTACATCTAATGATTGGTTGTCTTCCAAAACTTTGTAAGTTCATCATTGTTTTAGTTATTCTACATGTGTACCTGGAATTTTAAAAAAAAACACTGCTCTACTCTACATCTAATGATTGGTTGAAGTAGTATTAAGTTCATCAGATTTCATAACTAATTTTTTTCCTTATTAAAATTCAAAAGTGCACCTCAGAGTTTTGATGACAGTCTACATCTAATGATTGGTTGTCTTCCAAAGTAGTTTTCATCAGATTTCATAACTAATTTTTTTTTTATTTTCAAAAGTGCACCTCAGAGTTTTAGTTATTCTACACCTGGAATTTTAAAAAAAGGTTGAGAAACACTGCTCTACTCTACATCTATATTGGTTGTCTTCAAGTAGTACTTTGTAAGTTCATCAGATTTCATAACCTTATTAAAATTCAAAGTGCACCTCAGAGTTTTAGTTATTCTACATGTGTACCTGGAATTTTAAAAAAGGTTGAGAAACCATTTTACATCTAATGATTGGATTTTGTCTTCAAGTAGTACTTTTTAAGTTCATTAATTTTTTTTTTCCTTATTAAAATTCAAATGCACCTCAGAGTTTTAGTTATTCTACATGTATTTTGATTTTAAAAAAATACTTTAGTCACATCAATTTGTCTTCAAGTAGTACTTTGTAAGGATTTCATAACTAATTTTTTCCTTTTAAAATTCAAAGTGCACCTCAGAGTTTTTTATTCTACAAACCTGGAATTTCTTGAGAAAACACTGCTCTAATCTAATGATTGGTTGTCTTCCAAGTAGTACTTTGTAAGTTCATCAGAATAACTAATTTTTTCCTTATTAAAATTCAAAAGTGCACCTTTAGTTATTTACATGTGTACCTGGAATTTTAAAAAAGAAAATTCTACATCTAATGATTAATTTGTCCAAGTAGTACTTTGTAAAATTTCATAATAATTTTTTTTTTATTTTTGCACCTCAGAGTTTTAGTTATTTACATTTACCTGGAATTTTTAAAAAGGTTGAGAAAATGCTCTAGTCTACAAATGATTTTTTTGTCTTCCAAGTAGTACCAACAAGTTCATCAGATTTCATAACTAATTTTTTTTCCTTATTAAAATTGCACCTCAGTTTTAGTTATTCTACATGTGTACCTGGAATTTTAAAAAGGTTTAGAAACACTGCAATAGTCTACATCTAATTATTTTGTAAGTTCATGATTTCATAACTAATTTTTTTTCCTTATTAAAATTCAAAAGTGCACCTCAGAGTTTTAGTTATTCTACATGTGTAGAATTTTAAAAAAGGTTGGACTTCAGTCTACATCTAATGATTGGTTTGTCTTCCAAGTAGTACTAGTTCATCAGATTTCAAATTTTTTCCTTATTAAAATTCAAAGTGCACCTCAGAGTTTTAGTTATTCTACATGTGTACCTGGGAAAATAGTCTACATCTAATGATTGGTTGTCTTAGTACTTTTGTAATCATTATTTAAATAATTTTTTTCCTTATTAAAATTCAAAGTGCACCTCAGAGTTTTTAGTTATTCTACATGTGTTGGAATTTTAAAAAAGGTTCTCTAGTCTACATCTAATGATTGGTTGTCTTCAATAGTAAGTTCATCAGATTTCATAACTAATTTTTTTCCTTATTAAAAATTCAAAACCTCAGGTTTTATTATCATGTGTAAAGGAAACACTGCTCTAGTCTACATCTAATGATTGGTTGTCTTCCAAGTAACTTTGTAAGTTCATCAGATTTCATAACTAATTTTTTCCTTATTAAAATTCAAAGTTTCAGAGTTTTAGTTATTCCTACCTGGAATTTTAAAAAGGTTATTGCTCTAGCTAATTAGGTTTTGTAAGTTCATCAGAGAATTTTTTTTTCCTTATTAAAATTTTCAGCACTACCTGGAATTTTATCTGAAAAAAATTCTTCCAAGTACAAGTTCATCAGATTTCATAATAATTTTCCTTATTAAAATTCAAAAGTGCACCTCAGAGTTTTAGTTATTCTACATGTACCTGGAATTTTAAAAAAAGGTTAAAAAAATGAAATCAGATTTCATAACTAATTTTTTTTCCTTATTAAAATTCAAATTTTAGTTATTCTACATGTGTACCTGGAATTTTAAAAAAGGTTGAGAAACACTGCTCTATTTTAATTTACTTTTGTAAGTTCATCAGATTTCATAACTAACTTATTAAAATTCAAAGTGCACCTCAGAGTTTTAGTTATTCTTGTACCTGAATTTTAAAAATAAAAAACACTGCTAAAGTCTTCTAATGATTGGTTGTCTTCCAAGTAACTTAGTAAGTTCATCAGATTTATAACTTTTTTTTTCCTGTGATTTTAGATGTGTAATTTTAAAAATTGAGAAAACACTGCTCTAGCATCTAAATTGGTTTCTTGGTACTTTGTAAGTTCATCAGATTTCATAAGTAATTTTTTTCCATACCTCAGATGGTGTAGGAATTTTGTCTGCTCTAAATAATGAAAGTTCATCAGATTTCTAATTTTTTTCCTTATTAAAATTCAGTGCACCTCAGAGTTTTAGTTATTCTACATGTGTACCATTTTAAAAAGGATGAGAAAACTGCTCTAGTCTACATCTAATGATTGGTTGTCTTCATCTTTGTAAGTTCATCAGATTTCATAATAAATTTTTTTCCTTATTAAAATTCAAAGTGCACCTCAGAGTTTTAGTTATTCTACATGTGTACCTGGAATTTTTAAAAAGGTTGAGAAACACTGCTCTAGTCTACATCTAATGATTGGTTTGTCTTCAGTACTTTGTAATAATTTTTTTCCTTATTAAAATTCAAAGTGCACCTCAGAGTTTTAGTTATTCTAAACCTGGAATTTTAAAAAAGGTTGAAACACTGCTCTAGTCTACATCTAATGATTGGTTGTCTTCCAAGTAGTACTTTTTGTAAAAATAACTAATTTTTTCCTTATTAAAAATTCAAAGTGCACCTAGTTTTAGTTATTCTACATGTGTACCTGGAATTTTAAAAAAGGTTGAGAAAACTGCTCTAGTCTACATCTAATGATTGGTTGTCTTCCAAGTAGTATGTTCATCAGATTTCATTAATTTTTTCCTTATTAAAATTCAAAGCACCTCAAGTTTACGTTATTTTGTACCTGAAAAAAAAAATATGAGAAACACTGCTCTAGTCTACATCTAATGATTTTTGTCTTCCAAGTAGTACTTTGTAAAAATTTTTTCATAATATTTTTTTACCATTAAAATTCTATATTTTTTGAAAAAAATACATCTAATGATTGGTTGTCTTCCAAGTAGTACTTTGTAAGTTCATCAGATTTTAACTAATTTTTTCCTTATTAAAATTCAAAAGTGCACCTCAGAGTTTTAACCTGGAATTTTAAAAAGGTTGAGAAAACACTGCTCTAGTCTACATCTAATGATTGGTTGTCTTCCAAGTAGTACTTTGTAAGTTCATCAGATTTCATAACTAATTTTTTCCTTATTAAAAAAACCTCAGAGTTTTATTATTCTACATGTGTACCTGGAATTTTAAAAAGGTTTTAGTCTACATCTAATGAAGTACTTTGTAAGTTCATCAGATTTCATTAACTAAATTAAAATTCAAAGTGCACCTTTTGGAGTTTTAAAAAAAAAGGTTGAGAAACACTGCTCTAGTCTACATCTAATGATTGGTTGTCTTCCAAGTTTTGTAAGTTCATCAGAATAACTAAATTAAAATTCAAAGTGCACCTCAGAGTTTTAGTTATTCTACATGTGTGCCTGGAATTTTTAAAAAGGTTTTCCTTATTAAAATTCTACATCTAATGAAAGTACTTTGTAAAAGATTTCTTAACTAATTTTTTTCCTTATTAAAATTAAAACCTCAGAGTTTTAGTTATTCTACATGTTGGAATTTTTAAAAAAGGTTGAGAAAACTGCTCTAGTCTACATCTAATGATTGGTTGTCTTCCAAGTAGTACTTTTGTAAGTTCATCAGATTTCATAACTAATTTTTTCCTTATTAAAATTCAAAGTGCACCTCAGAGTTTTAGTTATTCTACATGTGTACCTGGAATTTAAAAAAGGTTGAGAAACATTTTAAAAAGGTTTGCTCTAACTCTACATCTAATGATTGTTTTTGTCTTCTACATGTGTAGTAAAAAAGTTCACATCTAATGATTTGGATCAGATTTCATTAATTTTTTCCTTATTAAAATTCAAAGTGCACCTCAGAGTTTTAGTTAATGTACCTGGAATTTTAAAATGTTGAGAAACACTGCTCTACTCCAAATCCTTCTTATTAAAAGTAGTAGTTTTGTTATTAAGTTCCTGAAATTTTAATCTAATTTTTTCTTTTCCTTAAAATTAAAATTCAAACTAATTTTTTTGCTTATTAAAACCTCAGAGTTTTAGTTATTCTACATGTGTACCTGGAATTTTAAAAAAGGTTTTGAAACACTGCTCTAGTCTACAAAAGTAGTACTTTGTAAGTTCATCAGATTTCATAACTAATAGAGTTTTTTTTTCCTTATTAAAATTTGCACCTCAGAGTTTTAGTTATTCTACATGTATACCTGGAATTTTAAAAAAGGTTGAGAAACACTGCTCTACTTACATCTAATGATTGGTTGTCTTCCAAGTAGTACTTTGTAAGTTCATCAGATTTCATAACTAATTTTTCCTTATTAAAATTCAAAGTGCACCTCAGAGTTTTTAGTTATTCTACAAAATTTTAAAAAAAGAAACACTGCTCTAGTCTACATCTAATGATTGGTTGTCTTCCAAGTAGTACTTTGTAAGTTCATCAGATTTCATAACTAATTTTTTCCTTATTAAAATTCAAAGTGCACCTCAGAGTTTTAGTTATTCTACATGTGTACCTGAAAACTACTCTACATCTAATGATTGGTTGTCTTCCAAGTAGTACTTTGTAAGTTCATCAGATTTCATAACTAATTTTTTCCTTATTAAAATTCAAAGTGCACCTCAGAGTTTTAGTTATTCTACATGTGTACCTGGAATTTAAAAAAGGTTGAGAAACACTGCTTTTTACATCTAATGATTGGTTGTCTTCCAAGTAGTACTTTGTAAGTTCATCAGATTTCATAACTAATTTTTTTCCTTATTAAAATTCAAAGTGCACCTCAGAGTTTTGTTATTCTACATGTGTACCTGGAATTTTTTGAGAAACACTGCTCTATTCTACATCTAATGATTGGTTGTCTTCAAGTATTACTTTTAAGTTCATCAGATTTTCCTAAGTTTTTTTCTGGAATTTATTAAAATTCAAATGCACCTTCAAGTTAAACCTGGAATTTTGGAAAAAAAGGTTGAGAAACACTGCTTTTTTTACATCTAATGATTGGTTGTCTTCCAAAGTTTTTCATCAGATTTCATAACTAACTAATTTTTTTTCCTTATTAAAATTCAAAGTGCACCTCAGAGTTTTAGTTATTCTACATGTGTACCTGGAATTTTAAAAAAAGGTTGAGAAACACTGCTCTACTCTACATCTAATGATTGGTTGTCTTCCAAGTAGTACTTTGTAAGTTCATCAGATTTCATAACTAATTTTTTTCCTTATTAAAATTCAAAGTGCACCTCAGAGTTTTAGTTATTCTACATGTGTACCTGGAATTTTAAAAAAAGGTTGAGAAACACTGCTCTAGTCTACATCTAATGATTGGTTGTCTTCCAAGTAGTACTTTGTAAGTTCATCAGATTTCATAACTAATTTTTTTCCTTATTAAAATTCAAAGTGCACCTCAGAGTTTTAGTGGAATTTTAAAAGGTTGAGAAACACTGCTCTAGTCTACATCTAATGATTGGTTGTCTTCCAAGTAGTACTTTTGTAAGTTCATCTAATTTTTTTCATAACCTAATTTTTTTCCTTATTAAAATTTCACCTCAGAGTTTTAGTTATTCTACATGTACCTGGAATTTTTAAAAAGGTTGAGAAACACTGCTCTAGTCTACATCTAATGATTGGTTGTCTTCCAAGTAGTACTTTGTAAGTTCATCAGATTTCATAACTAATTTTTTTCCTTATTAAAATTCAAAGTGCACCTCAGAGTTTTAGTTATTCTACATGTGCATCCTGAAGTAAAGGAACTTTGAGGAACATTTCTCCTATGTTTTGTTTGTGGTTTATTTGCTCTGAAGATTTATCTTGGGCCAACTTTTCACTGACATTGAAATACCATTCAAGAAAAAAAAAGTTCATATTGAAATAGAGGTTTGAGAAAATTATTTTCCAGTTTTCTCATTTGTTTTTTTGATTATTATTTAAAATATTATCATTTAAGTATTTAGATCAATCTAGTCTGATTTCTTTTTCAGCAAATTTTTCTTAACAAGCTTAATGTTTGCATTTCTTTTTGTAGATTTCTGCTGGAAGATTTCTCTAAATACAATATTGACATCAGTAACTGCATATTCTATGACAACCATTCAACACCCTTGTCAATTGTAATGATTAACTCTCAGAATGGATCTCGGACAATTCTTCATTCAGGAAAGTAAGTTTACTGAAATGCAGATGATGTATCAAAAATAATTCCTTTTTTTGTACAGACCTTTGTTTATTTCATGTACACATCTAAAGAGTATAACAATTATCATATATTGAATGAACAAATGAGATTAATATTGGATTAATACATGTACTGCAGCTATATCTCTAGTAAAATCTCTGTCAAAATAGCCTGATGGAGCCCATCCCTTTTCCGGCTGGTTTTGAATTCAGAGTTGTCCTTCTAGACTGATTGCTTGTTATTTAACCCATAGTTCAAGGAAGAATGATTGATGCTTTTTCCATATGTATCACATTTAAATAACTCACAAAAGGGTTGATAGCCATAAGAGAACCAAATCAATCAATCATGCCTTTTCCAAGGGCATTAGTACAAAGTGAAGAAAACAAAATTGACTGGAATTTGAACTCTACTTTGTGATTTCACTTTCTGCGTAGATAACCATTATACTATTCACATATCCATTGTTATATGTATCATAACATTATTTAATATATGTATCATATCATTATTAATACCATTCAGCAGATACAAATATTTAGAATCAAGCAATTTTAAGGCATTATTTTAAGTTTAGTTTCAAAGCAACTAGATCTGCTCACAGAATTTGGGAAGTAAAAAGAAATGAAAACATGTCTGATTATACTGCTTCAGAACGGTTTAATCTTGGTGATTTTTTTGTTTTTTTTTACAATGATGCTTAACCTGTACAAGGCTGAAGAGCCACTTGATGTAGAAAGCACCACTCGAAGCAAAGTGATAATGTCATCCAAGATGCAAGAGGCCTGTCATATATGTGACAAATGAGACAAAGAGAAGTAAAACGAATGACAGAAGATCAACTAAGTTTTATAGTAAGCAAAAAAGTGTTTTATTTTAATTTTATTGATTTGGTCATTGTATAAAATGTAAAAAACAAAGGCATACTGGCAAGAAGTTTGAAAATATTTAGAAGTAACTTCAATCAGGAGTTGCTGGGTTTTTGTGGTATAGTTTACTTGTCAGGTCAGCAAATGGTAGTAAACAAACTGCTTTGAAGCAGATTTCTACAACAACTGACTTTGCCAGCCAACTCCCTTAATTTTGGCACTGACCAACGAATATGAATACCCAGATGAAAGACCTCCACTTGTAAGGCCATCTGACCACATCAAAAAGTTTTTTATCTAAATGACCCAGTACTCAGAAGGTTCTTTCATAAAAATAGATTCTCTTAACAGGCCCCCAGAAGAGAAAGAGAAGGAAAAGATTTTAGAAGGAACTAGAAATTCAATCCTAAATAGGAAACAAGGAATAAGCCTTTAAAATAAAGCCCAGAGGTAGGTTACCATCAATTATTGAATCTGGTACTTTAAAAGGCAAGTAAAAAGAGAACTTGACCAACAGCACTTGAAAAATTTCAGATGTGCTTGGATCATCACAAGTTACAATGTGTATAGCATTACATAGGCTTCAAAAAAGCATCTCCCAAATGGATTTTAAAAAAAGACAAAACCAATTTTGATACATATTAATAATTTTGAGGAAACAAACTAAGAATTTACTATAGTCTTATTTTTCTCCTTGTTTTTTTTTACTTTTAATTTTTTTTCAAATTTAAATTGAATGAAATGCTTGGTTATATGGTGCTTAGTATTTTATGAGATAAATCAAAAAGTAACCTGAAACCTTTTTAAACTCTTAATATTTACCTTCCAATCTTTTTTTAGATTTTACCCCTCTCCTTTTTTGAAAATTTGATCAGAGGTTCTGTACTTTTTCAGGTTAAATAGTAAATTATTCTTTCTAATTGCTTTCTGAATTACTAAGATTTTTTTGTCTTTCCTGCTTTCTCTACAGTTAATAATTCTTCTTTATCAAAAAGGTAGATGTCTTTTAGCATCTAACTTGAAGATTGATTCAAGCCTTTTTAGTTCAAGTAAATGATTCTTAAGGCATCTATGCTTTTTTATATATATTTTTGGCCTTTCTATTTTTTTTGCTTTCATTCAAGAGAAACTGGGTCATTCATAAATTTCATCAATATGACAAGATACTGAAAAGATCTCAGCTCAACCAAGGAAAAGTTCAAAAAATAATTTTGTTTTTTGATCATTTGGTCAGATTTTAGGAAGTGTGTTGACCCAAAAACTTTTTAACACTCCCTCATAATGTTGTTAAATTAGAAAATCTTAAAGCTTTAAGATTTTTAAAAAATTATTGCTTAAAACTACTTTTTTCTCTGTCATTCTTCAAGGGAGATTAAAGATTTTTAAAAATTCCTTCCACATCACTTTGTGTATAGGCATTGACATCTCTAAGCAGTTCTGTCTTGGACTTTTCTGATTCTGACTTGGTTCTTTGTCAGTATCAAAGTCCTGGTATCAGATGTTTTACAACCAAATCTGATTCTTTTGTCTTGAAGATTATGGTTTGTATACATAGATTTGACATTTCATGTCCTAGAGTTATAAAAAGAAAATGTCCAAAATTTATATATAGTGTGTCAGAAATACCTCCCACATAATGGTAAGACATAAGCTAAATAAAGACACCATTGCCACTGTGTCATTATGTGGGCAGTATATCTGGGAGATATCTCTGCAGTACTCTCTATTACAAAAGAAACAAACCACATTAAATAAAATATCTTTGAAATGGTTTATTGAAGTGTATATAAAATATTTAATATGCATACAAAACTAACATTCAATTCATGCTTTTCTGTTTAAATGTATAATTTTGAACTGATTCCAATTGTGACAAACAAAACATGCCAGGATTTTGTCAGAAAATATGGTTTACCATACTGATAATATTAAGTTCTTGATAATCACTGAGATAGTTGAAAGTACTTGAACAAAACAGCAAAAAAACATGCAAAAAACATGAACAATTTTATTATTCATAATTTTAATCCTGATATACATTACTCTTTTGAAAATTTGAAAAATATAATAAAAAAAATTAAATACTCAGATATAGGAAAAAGAAGTTGAAAATGCAACTGGAGTCTTTTAAGAATATTTATTTAGAGTAACTTTACCAGTTTCTCAGTTCTATGATTTTCAAAAGTTAAATTGAAATGAAGACAAGTGTGGCTATGCCATCATCAGTTTCACATCTGACTGGAGTTCCTTTTTATGCAGAAAAAAAATGTGGCTGATTGCTATTTTATTAAAATGCAATCTGATTGATTGATTATGATCACGTGATTAGGCATAGTTATTTATGCATCAAAAATTGATGCTCTTAAGATTTTGTTGTCAAAAGTTGGTAGTATCATAGTTCAGCGAGCATGGCTAATGGCTGCACAGTGTTAAGTAGTTCATGGCAACAAGGTGTTAAGTGTCAGGGATTTAGTTTTATTGGGCCTTAGTTACAATCCAAAAAGGTTCAATTTACAAAGATTATATTTGTTTGTTTGTGTGTGTGTGTGTGTGTGTGAAAATAGTTTTAGTGTTTTCTACTTTGTGGAGGATGAGGTGACAGCAAGAAAAAATGGTAATAATAATAATGATGATGATGGTGATGGCAAAATAAACAAGAATTGTACATGAACGTCTGTGTGCTTCTAAATATGTTAAGATTCAGTAGGTAGCCAGGTGCACAATAATTTTTACTTGAGCATGTATAGGGATGTGTAGGGATGGCAGTTTATAGCCTTAACAACAATTATAATATTAATAATAATAATGATAATAATTTCATGAACAAAATGGCTAAGGAAGTTGTGTGTATATGGACAAGGAAGTTATGTGCATGCATTTTCAACTTATTTTCCTAATATATATATATATATATATATATATATATATATATAACTAGCTGCTTCATATTTATAGAACTCATGTTTAAAAGTGTTAAAATTTTGTTAATTGAACATTTTTCCATGATTTTCACATGGGCTATTTTCCTCATCTTTGTTGTTATCCCAATGTTCCAGCTGTTATGCTTTACAGTCTTCAGTCTTTGTTTATCTGGGTTACTCTCAGTGAATTTCAAACTGAACACTTCTATGGGGCTAGGTTTTTCTTATTCCATTGAGCGTGTCCAGGGATATCTCATCTAGCTCTGAATATTCGTAGACATGGTCAATGGAATGTGAACAGTCTAGGGTTCTGTTTGAAATTCCCTGATGATTACCAGGATTGATACGCACCTGTTGAAGGCCCAAAGGGACAATCGCTGAAAAGCTGTGATAACAAAGATAAGGACAATATTCCATGTGTAAATAAGGATAACTCCTCATCCTAGAAATTCAGGTAAAAAATTTTTATTTTCAGAAAACTCCCTTCAGTGACATTCAAAGACTTCCAAAAGGTTGACCTCATTAAGAAACACTATAAATGGATACATTTTGAGGTAAACATTTTACATTTTTTATGTTATTTTAACACTAAATAATCTGAGGAAAATCTAAAAATGGCTCAATTTAAAATTCCAAGAGTGGGAATCAAGCTATCTATGGAACATTGTTTCCTCTGTAGTCAATTTTATCCTGAACAGATGTTCCGCATTTGTGGTCTTTTATCAGGCTTAGCTAGAGAATTACCTAAAAATCACTCAAGTTTTCAGTGTGCTCTGTATAATGGAAGCAAAATAACAAGCAAACAAAACATTCATCACAATGAGTCGAATGTTTGAGCCACAATTGTAGTCTGTTCCATTAAAGGCTTCCTGCGAGCCTTGTTTATACTTGTGTTGTTCACACATATGCCATGCCTTGCATGTAGCCAGTTCAGTCAGTTTGGATGGGCTACCAGTGTTGTACTTACGGACATCCCTCCATATGATATGACCACCTGCCCTACCCGACATGACATGATGGGACCACAAGGTGTTTGGGTTTTGGTCTACTGCAGGGACATCCTTGATACTCATGTGACGTACCCCCATGTCTGTGGGGATAGAGCTCGAGGAGATTGTGATGTTCTCATACTGTGACATGGGCCCTGTATTGGTAGTGGTTGATTAGTTTGGTGTTGGCTTTTATCAAGCTCCATCAATGTGGGGATTTCTATCCTCTCTGAGCCAACTGTGTACTTCACTTCAATCTCCTGTGGTGCGGTACCTGGGCATTTGGGTTGGTTGCGTGTAGGTCACAGTTCTGCATACCGATCTGCACCATTCGTTGGGTTGTTGATATCAGGGTCCAGGCCCTGTTTGATCATCCGATGTATTCAGTATCTGGGGGACAGCCTCTTTTGTGGGGTAGTACAGAGCATCCACGACTAGGAGGAAGCAGCGATTGCACCAAGTCACCTGGTTGCTCCCATCAATCCATGCATAGTATTGCCTATTGCCGAGCACCTCCACAACTCTCCATAGGTATGGACTGGCTTGGTACTGTATCTGAACCTATCCCTCAATCTCTAGCTCCCAAAGGGGGTAAACTGTGTGTGTTATAATACTTTTTATTCCTCATATACCTTTTGGCTATCATTGTCTCCATATACTGGCTGATCTTACCCCAACCATTTATGAATATCACTTGTGTGCAGGCACACACACACACACACACACAACACATATTGGAAATTGAAAAGTTCTCAGCATCACCCATGTCTCAAAATTTGACCAAATGATTGAAAATCAGAATTTTGTGGGGAAGGGGATTTTCTTGGTTGGTCTGAGAACTTTTCAGTACCCACTAAAAGTAAAAATTGACCAAAGTAAGAAAAATAAAATGTTTTTTTATTTACCATCAGTTCTTCAAATTTTCTCTTTTTTTTTTTTTTTTTTTAAAAAATCTATTAGTAATGAACTGCTTAATTGTCTTCAGGCACGACGAGGGAAAGAAAATGCAGTTGCAATCCAACAAATGCTTGAGAAAATAGCTGATCATAATCAGAAAAACAATGCAAGCAACCAAATTCTAACGTCTATTGAACTGGAAAAGGCAGTGCCTGAATTTTGTAAGTAGTTATTTTCTTTTAGTTTTTTTTTATATATTCATCCAAAAATATCTGAAGACTACTTTAGTAGTTATCCACTATATAGGAGCAGAACAAGAGTGCATGGTGTTTTTTTTTTTTTTTTTAAATTAATCTCAAGGATGATATTTAGATGGATTAATACATTTCCCAAATATATTTGTGCAAAGGTAAACATAACAATTTTGTCCAGTATTCAAATTCTCTGATGCACTACCTGAAAATCAAGAAGGATACTTTAATTGTCCATTTATCCATTATCATATATATATAAAAATGGATTTTCCCGTCAGTTTTGACGTATAAGGATCTGACAGCTTAGTTGATTCAGTTATGAAATTTTGTGCGATAATCTTAAGTGGCATTTAAGACCCACTAATGATTTACAAAGGAGGCTACACATGGAGCAAGAGTGAGGATTGTGAGATGTGATCACTGTTAGATTGGTTGACCTTTTAGATCTTGCTCTCACTTGAAGATGATTCAGACAAGCAGATTGAAAACTGCTGAGTCCACTAAAACACATTGATCTCCATTCTACCCGCTCCAAGGCTAAGCACTCAAGGGTGTTATGTGGTATATTGACAGCTGACAAGTTATTTTTCAGCTTGTCTTTGTATCTTTGTTCTCAGTTATCTTGCACATATGAGTGAGTAGCGAAAAATTCTCCACCCTAACAGGAAACTCTACCCAAAAAAAAAATGTGAGTTTGGTCAGTTTTCACACACCCATCTCTCTTTTATATATATATATATATATATATATGCGTGTACATAAAACACATGTAAGTGTACTGAAAATTTCTTGGCATATCCAAGAAGCATTTTTACCCCAAATTCTGATATTTAGATTTAGTCATTTTGAAAGATTTTGGGAAACTAGTTAAGTTTATAACTTTTTAATTCCTCTTTATGCATATGTACATGCATACACATTCACACACACACACACACACACACACACATATATATATATATATAAGTGATCATTGGTCAGGGACGTGTCTGACCAGGGGATGGTTGTATTAAAAAGTGCTCTATACGTAATCCAAAATAATTAAACATGCAGTGTTTTAAATATTAATTAAATAATTCCTAATTTTTTAATATATATATATATAATTATTTTTTATAAAAAAAAAATTTATAACATAAATATGTTATAAAATCACTACAAAAATAGCCATTTTGTTTCAACACCCTCGGTTTCTTATCAAGTGATGATGTTGAATATAAAATAAGTGGTTTTAAAAGTTTCAAATTAATTAATGATCCTTCGTAAGGGGAATCGTTAATTAATTTGAAACTTTTAAAACCATTTATTTTATATTCAACATCATCACTTGATAAGACACCAATGGTGTTGAAACAAAATGGCTATTTTTGTAGTGATTTTATAACATATTTATGTTATAAATTTTTTTTTTTTTTTATAAAAAATAATTATATCTGCTCTACTTTGTATTGAGCACTATTTTAAGAATAGTAATTGTTGGTTATTGGAATTCATTCCGTATACACCAATTATATACTTGGTTATATATATATATATATATATATATATATATATATATATATATATATTACCCTCCAAAAGTATTGGAACGGCAAGGCCAATGTCTTTGTTTTTATTGTTCACAGAAGACATTTGAGTTTAAGAACAAAAGAGTAATATGAGTTAAGAGTTCTGAATTTCAGCTTTTATTTCCTGGTATTTACATTTAGATGTGTAAAACAGCTTAGGACATCTTAAATGATCATTAATATTTTATAGCATCCTGTGTGTTAATGTAGACAGAAATGTATAAAAAAATGGAGAATTTTATGGGATCAAAATGCAATACTTTAAATTGATAATTTTTTTTTTTCCAATCATTTCACCCCAAGCAAAGCAATAAAGCTACTAAAATGCATGCGGTTACTGAGTGTGAAAGAATATGTGACAAAGAAAAACATAATTAAGGAGAGAGAACAACAAAAAAACAGGAATTAAAAAAACAGAAGTTAACAACTGACTTTGCATATACATTTTTGAAGGTCAAAGTTGACTGGCAAGCAAGAAGCCGGAAGAGAGTCCCTCAAGCAATGGTGTAGCTAGAGTGTATGCCACCAAGTGCAGCCCCACTTCCCCTATCTATGGCAACCCACAAAAATACATATTGCACAGTAATCCACTTATATATATATATATATATATATATATATATATATATATATACATATATCCAAATGTAAAAGAACGAAGAGTAAGATTTCAGCATTCAAAATTTTCCTTAAATAATAATTAAATATGATAAAAAAGATGTAAAATGAAACATGAATATTTAGACTTGATCTTTGAATAATAATTTTTAAATAAGAAAGTAATTTTAATGTATTTGTTTTTAAAAAAATGTATAGTCTGTTAGTTATTAAAATTAGGGATAATATTTTAAAACTGAGGGAACCTTTTGAAAAAATCTTTCTTTATAAAATTAAAAATTAAACAGTATAATAAAGATGCGAAAAACTCTCATTAAAAAACCCAGACGACATGCGAAAAACAGATGTCATTATTTGTTGAACAAGCACCTCTACCATACCTTACCATAACCTGATTTTGAAAGTAACTTAGATTTGATACAGAGGTTCTTGATGTAAACGAATACCCTACCACCCCATATTAATAATGATTTAAATTTCCCATAACTTTGGCAACTAATAATATCAAGATTGTTTGTGCTTATAAACCCAGTAAATTTCAAAATAAATTATTCCAGAAATCACTTGAAAATAAATCAGAGATAATGATTTTAAATTTAATTCTATAAATTAAATTAAAGGATTAGTTTCTGTTTTTGAAACCTGGTAATTCCTGTGTAGCGATGGAATCATATTTTTAAATTAGTAAATTTATAATGTTTAAGCTCTACTGAATTGTATTGAGCACTGTTTTTTAAAAATAAAAATAATTAATAAGAACACCGGATCTTACAGTTCTTTCTCATCATTTTTATATATATATATATATATATATATATATATATATATATATATATACACATAAAGAGAAAATACTGTTTGCATAGAACTTATGTTTACATCTAGCCATTTCAACTGTTAAATGATGAGACCTAGCTGCCAATGTAGTCTTTGCTTTTTATGTGCCATGTCCGTTCAGGACGTAAGCAATCATGGCTCTCCACTTCTCCCTATCACTTGTAGCTCTCAATAAGTTTTGTCCCTTTGCTACTTCCCCCAGGCCATGTTCTGTTATCCACTTGCTTAAGCCGGCCAGGTATGTCATGCGTTGCTTTCCCTTGTCTCTCTTTCCCTCTATTCGCCCCGTGTGTATCAGATTCTCTAAGTCCTCCTTTCTCATTTCATTTCCCAGAAATTTCAGCTGCCTCTTCCTGATATTAAGTATAAGCTTCTACCTTGTTTGCATCCTCTTCAAAATCTCATTGTTGCTCACATGCTTGGTCCATAATATCTTTAGCATCCTTCTGTAGAACCATGTCTCCGTTTCTTCGAGGTTCTTCATCTGCCATAAAGGAGGACAGATGTCATGTAGCACCTCATGTAGCACTAATCAAGTATTATATATGCACAAATAAAATTTTTGTATATGAAAATTTTAGCGCACTAATTGAAAATACATTAATCGAATGATGTCTGTATTCTTAATAAAGTAAAAAAAAAGTTCCCTTATTTTAAATATTCTTGGTATTCAAAATTCTTATAACAATTCATACATTTATGTCCACTGTTTTCTGCTGGCAGACATCTTTGTTCTATTATCACCTCTACATACAATCTTTCCTCTTTGGTCCCTAGATTTTATGAATTTAAGCACAATACTGTGTACCTATGTTTTATAGAATATGCAAAAACATTTGACAAAGTATGCCACAAAGATCTGTTGAAACTGCTCAGCAACCTTGATATATTTTGGGAAAGATATTATAGAATAATCAAGAACCTAAACTGGCAACAAATGGCATGCATGCACATAGGGAATGAGTTCAGCAGATATACAAAAATAGAAAGGGGTGTAAGGTAAGGATGTGTCTTCTCACTGGACTTATTCAACCTATATAATGAGGCAATTCTTAGAGAATCGGAAGTCCTACCAGGATTCGTCATTGGCAGCTACAATCTTAACAACATAAGATACACAGATGATACAGTACTCATAGCAGACATGGAAAAGAAATTACAAAACCTCCTACAGAACATAGCAAAAGAGAATGAGAGAAGTGACTAAACATAAACTACAAGAAGACAGAATGCATGGTCATCAGTAAAAGGATGATCCCAAATATGTGATTTACAGGTTGGAGACACCAAAATCAAGCAGGTGTGGAAATTTAAATATCTGAGAAGTGTTTTGACAGAGGGTTGTATTTGCAATGCTAAGATCTGAGGGTGTATTGGGATGGCCAAAGACACATTCCAAAAGCTAGGCAGAGTATTATGAGGATTTCTTTGGTTAATGTCTGCTTCAGTGGAGTGGAAATTCTTTTCAATTTTTAATCTTTTCATTTCTACTCTCTTACTTCTTTAATAATCTACATTCATATTTATAATTGCTTTTGTAATATTTTGTTAAAGTTGTTAAGCTCAAATATTTAACAAGGCAACAGGGTAATTTCCGTAGCTATTTTATAGCTTATTCACTCGTTAACTTACAAATTAAGATTCATAAGAAAATTCAAATGGAAAAAACATTAAATTTTTATGGGTATTTCTAGTAATATAATCATAGCTTTTATAGTGATAATATAAATTATTAAAATGATTCTATAATCTTTTTTTGGTTAAAATAAATATTACACTTTTAAATCTTGTTCATTGTTTTTAAAACGTCTAAAATCTATTTGTTAGATTTTCTGTAAAGATGAGTGTTAGTGAAACTTTAATTGTGCAAAATGGTTTGTGGATTGATGAACTTCTGAGGTCACCATTACCAAACATTTGAAATATGAACAAAATTAGTCACACTGTAGGAAAATCAGTCATTCAGGTGTTTTATATTAAAATCCTGAACATCCATATATCAAACAATAATAAAAATAAAGAAAACAAGGGTATGCCTGTTAAATAAATCATTTGTATTTACAAACATATGTACATGAATTCAAAAGTGTCAAACATTATTAAAAATTGTCTTTAGTTGAGTTAAAGTCTTTGGGTAGTTGATTCACAGAAAAGGCTCTAGTTTAGAAAAGACTTGTATCATTAGCGAAGATTCACTGAACATCTTTTTGTTGTTGGAGATGGTTCATTTGAAGTCATTGACACATGTTTCTTTGAGCACATGTTGGGAGGGAGAAAGAAAAAAGCTATGTATCCAGGTCTTCTCTTTGGCTTGGAGACAGTTGCATCTCTACTCTTTGAAAGTTGAAATCTGTGGGGTTTTATAAGAAATTTTTCCCAAAAGTACGCTCAAGAAAAATAGTTTTATTTTTCTATGATTGGTCAAATATTTCACTTGGTGATGTTAATTTCTAACCAAGATGCACTTTGATTTAAGTGGTATGTGTTGTATTGTAGAATCTTTTTGGCTTGTATGTAATTTTGTATGTCATTGGGTATAAAGTTTGGGCATGTTTTAATATGGTATGTATGTGTGTATGTAATTGTGTTGGAAATAGTTTATTTCCTATAACACTTATAATTATACCCTTTTTATTTCCAAAAGTTATTTTCATCATTTAAATAGATTTACATATTTCTATATTTACAGCCATTCTTATGAACTTGTCTGACTATGTTATTGTGGGCAAGGATTATTCACAATATCATGGCTACAGCTCAATGGAAGAGGCTATTATGGGATTTGGACCAAAATGTCGCCCTGGGTAAGTAGTTATTTGTTTAAGTTTCCTCTCTCCAAGCCAAATATTAATACCAACATTTCATGCATATTTTTCTTTTATTAGAATTTGTATTCTGCATTTTATTGCATTGATTGCTAAATATTAGAGCAAATCTGAAATCAGAATTTTTCTTGCTCCAATTGAAGAAAATATAAAATCTGAAAAGACCTCAGCTTTTAAGTATTTGTAAATATTTACTAAACTTAACCAAATATGTCTCCAGTACTACAACAAGGGGTCATTTGGTGTTGTTGAATTTCTAAATAATGGATTAGAACAGCAGTTGCCAGAATTTTTTCAATTCGTGTGTCATAAGTATATAAGGATTTTTTATCCAGGTTCCAATATGTCAGAAAATACTGAACAATTTACTTTTCAAAATTCAAATGGTTATCATCATATTTCTAGTCAAATTTCTTGACTTTCCATTACTCCATACTTATTAATGTTTTTTTAAAAAACTTTCCCATTAGTTGAAAGACAATGATGACAACTTAAAAATACCTCATTTAAAAAGAATTTTAAATCATAATATTAGCTTACTAATATCAAATAAACTAGTTCTAGTGCTAGACAATTTTTAATTCAAGAATCTATCTTACATATCTATATGTATACCATTTGCCCATGTTTAGAATATTGTCACATGTGGTCCAGTTCTCCTGCTAAATATTTAGAGATCATTGATAAAATCCAAAGAAGAATCAGCAATATTATTATTAATGAATAGGAGGAAATTTCCTGAATATTTAATAAAAGGAGTGGTTGTTATAAAGATGTCCTGGGTAAATTTTTCTCCAAAAAAATTATTAGCCTGACTCATCTATTTGAAAATTAAAAGAAAACTCATAATTTGATCTTTTCAAAGTTCCTCATCATTATGGCCTTATGCCAGACTTGTGAAAATATCAGAGACCAGTAGCTGTGGAGCACTGCTTAGGAAGTTAATATCTTAAGCTAATTTTTTTTAAGAAAAAGAATATTTGTCCTGACCCATCTATTTGAAATTCAAAGGTATATAACTCACCTATGAAAAAATTCTTAGCAAGACTCTTTATTAGATATCTAATAACTTTTTAGATTTATCTAGTACAGTGTAGCCCATACTAAAGATTGAATTAATTACTAATGGTTTGCAAGACAAATAATTTACATCAAATACTCTTTAGTTATTTACTAATTTTAGCTTTGTAGTAAATTGTGAGATTCTAATTCACTTAGAATCACCTGCAAACATATCACCCACCAGCAGTGGATGTTACGCTTAATTAAAGTATCATCACAATGGCTGATGGAAAAAATACAGAGAAATTAAAAGCAAGAAAATGACTGTAATTAGCACTTAGCAATTCTTCTTTTTTTGTCAGTTTATACATAATAATTTCTCAGAAACTTGACTGGAATAAAAATTGCTTTGTTCTCTAAATTAGCCATTTTAATGGTGTTGTGCTATCAAAAATTACTCTGCAGTGTGCCATTTTTGCTTTGTTACACTATCAAACACATATGTACTGAAATCAGATCCTTATATAAATTATTATTATTATTGATATCCTGTTCAGTGCAATAATTTCATTATAATACAAAATAACAACATTGAATCGTAAACATTAATTCAATTTCCTTGATGTCTATGCACAAACTTATTTAATATTGTGTATTATTTCACATTTATCCTTTGTCTTTTGTAGTTCTGCTCTGATATGTACGTGGGGTGCTCAAGGTGCAATGTGTCGGCATGGGGATGGTACCACTCACAAAAGTCCTGCAGTTCCTCCAAACAAGCTTTTAGACACTCTTGGAGCTGGAGACACATTTACTGCGGGTACCATTTATTATCTTTATAGAGGACATGGGTTGAATGAAGCAGTTGATTTTGGCTGTCGACTGGCAGGTGCAAAGTGTGGAATCATGGGATATGATGAGCTGAAAAACTTCAAAGAATAAAAGAAAAAAATCATTGAATTTTAAAATAATATTCATGTATGGTTGTAATAATATATATATATATATATATATATATATATATATATATGTGTGTGTGTGTGTGTGTATATAGTAAATATTTTTAAATTTATTTAAATATGATTTTATATGTTTTAGTGCTTGATGTCTCTAATATTTTTAATAGCAGACATAAACTCTCGTAAAATGACCTAAGGCAGGTTTTATTTTTCCATATAATATTTATGAAAAAAATATATCTTCAAAAATGACTTAACTTGAAACAATTTAAGCTGAGGTATTACTGTGTATGTGTGTGTATATATAATTGTGTGTGTGTGCATATATATATATATATATATATATATATATATATATATAAATATATATATATATATATATATATATATATATATATATATATATTTGGGTGTGTGTATATATGTGTGTGTATATATATATATATATATATATATATGTGTGTGTGTGTGTTTGTCATTTACTGACTTTATTTGGATTGATTATTTTTACTTATTTTTTCTTATTTATTTTATTTTTATTTATTCTTTTTCATTTATTCTAACGGGAGTAGTTTGTTAATTTGTTTATCATTTGCTTGGGTTAATTTATTTTACTAATTTTTTATTATTATTTTACTAATTTTTTATTATTATTTTGTTTATTTTTATTCATTCTTTTTAATTTTTAAGTAATGTAGTAAAAATTTGTTTTCATGTCTGCATTTTGAGATGAGTTCAAATTGTTTATTTAGTAGTTTATTTTGCTCTGGGAGGGTAATAATAGCTATTTTTTTTCCTCCAAGCAAAGTCTGTAGGTTTTGGATTGATTGTTGTAGGCTGATCATCTTTTCCTTATTTTCCATGATATTTTTAGTGTGATTTGCTTTTTGTTTTTAATTTCCCAGATATGCTTAGAAAGCATTGTGCTGTTCACATATTTACAATTTGTGAAAGATGTTTTGTGTGCACAGTTTCTTTGTTTCCAGGGTCCTTCAGTTACTCCTATGCATATTTTTCCATTATCTTATGATTTTACTATGGATTGCTATATTACATTGTTTTATAAGCAATTACCATTTAAGGGACATTCATTCTTTATTCTGCAGTTACATGTGGGTTTAATTTGTTCAGATGGTTTGTTGATAGTTTTCTTGTTGTGCTTTTTTATTATTTGTATCATGTTCTTGGTGCAACTGTAGCTGATTTTTACTGTGTTTTTGTTGAATATTTTGTATAGAGTGCTTGATTCTGGGAAATGTTTGTGTAAAAGTTTGAAGAATATTTTTCCTACATCTGTTTTTACATTTTTGCTGTATGGTGTGTTGAATCATATGATATTTCTCTTCCTGTTGGCTTTTTTTGTTCTCTGTGGTGAGTATGTGAGTGTTGCTGAGAATCCACTATCTTTTAGGGCTGTTTCCTAGTCTTTCTTCACTTCATTAAATATGATTTCATTGGAAGAATTGTCAGAAATCCTGCAGTTAATTGATTTTGGTATCTGTTTAATTGTAGAAGGCAGGTGATTGGAAGATGTGTGTATATATATGTATTGGGTTTTCTGTATGGTTTATGTGTGGTTTTTCTTAGGTTGAAAGTAACATCCAGAAAATTTATTTCATTTAGGTTAGTTTTTAAGTCTATCGAATCTGTTATTTTTGAAAATCTTTCTTATTGCTTTTCTAGCTTTGTCTGTGTTTTGTTTGTTATAGTTTCTTAAGATTATGAGACTGTCATCCCTGTAGAGTCCTGTATCATTTCTATTCTATCTATTTTGCTTAGTTTGTGTAGTTAATATATACCTATAATTTTGCAATCTGCACCATCAAAGCTTCCCATTGTAGTGTCACAGATCCCTTCTTTCTTTATCCATGCATCTTCACTGTGGAATAGTAGTGATTTAAAGGAGTGTTTAATGATCTCAATTTTGTTTGTGTTTATTTTTATTTGTTCTGGACTAAGGTGATGGCCTTATCTAGCATGGGTTCTGTTATGGATGGGTAAAATTCTTTTATGTCTAATTGTATAAATTGGCAGTTATGTTTGTTATTTATGTTGTGGAACAAGTCAGTAGTTGCATTTGTGTTTTTTCCACTTGTTTACTCCTAACTTCTTCCTTAGTTCAGAATTGATTCTTTCTGCTATCGTTTTACTTATTTTACCTTGTTCACTTTTGGTTGGGTTTATAAGTCTGCATGTTGGGTTGGTTTTGAAATTTTCTTTATGGTCTTTTAGTGCGATAAAGGCTTACACCTTTCTGATGCAACTTATTCTGTCATTTAGGTCTAATTTTTGGGTGATTGCTTTAGCTTCCTTATTGATATCATGTTCTATTTTTTCGAAAAAAACTATCAACAAACCACCCAAATAAATTAAACCCACGTGTAACTGCAGAATAGAGAATGGCTGTCCCTTAAACGGTGATTGCTTACAAAACAACATAATATACCAAGCTACAGTAAAATCATCAGATAATGAAGAAAAAATATACATAGGAGTAACTGAAGAACCCTGGAAACAAACTATGCATGCAAAACATCTTTCACAAATAGTAAATATGAGAACAGCACTTGCTTTCTAAGTATATCTGGGAAATTAAGAACAAAATGCAAATCCCACCAAAAATATCATGGAAAATAAGGAAAAGATCATCAGCCTGCAGCAATCAGTCCAAAACCTGCAAACTTTGCTTGAAGAACAAAATAGCTATTATTACCTTCCCAGACCAAAACTACTAAATAAACAATCTGAACTCCTTTCAAAATGCAGACATGAACACAAATTTTTACTATGTTACTTAAAAATTGAAAACCAAAAAGAATAAATAAAAATAACCAAAATAATAAAAAAGAAATAAAATAAATTAACCTAAGCAAATAATAAGCAAATTAACAAACCACTCCCGTTAGAATAGACAAAAAAGAATAGATAAAAATAAAAAATAAATAAGAAGAACAAGTAAATATAATCAATCCAAATAAAGTAAATAAATAATAAACATATTAACAAACAAATCCTGCCAAAATAAGCATTAGAATAGACTACAACTATCAATCCAAAAATTGGATGAAAAAAATAGCTATAACTGCTATATAAAGGATTCCAAAAAAAATTTTACTACGTTACTTAAAAATTGAAAACTGAAAAGAATAAATAAAAATATACAAAAAAAAAGTAAATATGAAAAAAAAAGTAAAATAAATTAATCCAAATAAATAAATTAACAAACCACTCCTGCTAAAATAAGCATTACAATAAATAAAAATAAAAAATAAATAAGCAAAAGCAAGTAAAAATAATCAATCCAAATAAATAAGTAAAATAATAAACAAATTAAAAAAACTGTCTCCTGTCAAAATTACACTTAAAATAGACTACAGCAATCAATCCAAAAATTGGACAAAAAAATAGCTTTAATTACCTTCCCAGACCAAAACAAACTATTAAATAAATGATCTAAACTAATCTCAAAATTTTTACTATGTTACTAAAACATTGAAAACTGAAAAGAATATATAAAATAAAAAACGAAAATAAAAATAAATAAAAAAAAAACAAGTAAAATTAACCCAAATAAATAAAGCACTCCTGTCAAAATACCCGTCAGAATGGACTACCCACAATGTACCACTGACCCATATATATATAAATAGTCAGGGAAAAAAACTGAACACACATGGCCTGACAATTGCATTTTGCATGAAACCACCTGTCACCTCTGAGTGTTGACTTCAATGTTCACTTTTATATAAATGTGTATATATATATATATATATATATATATATATATATATAGGCGCATGTCCAAATGGTTAGAACGTTCACTTTCTGACCATGAATCTTATCACCAGTCCAAGAAAGACATTTGAATCACTACCCTGCCAAAAATTCATTTTTATAATATGTGGAAATATCTACTCTTTGTTTGAAGAAAGTCATGAAACCAGAAATGCATGTAGCAGAATTATGGAAAATAGAGTATAGTATATGTTTTGAAATGAAAAAAAATCCACATTTCAACCAAAAAAGTTTGTCATTTATCTTTTTAAAATATACACTTTTCTCTTGTTGGAGAAACTTCTCTCTCTTCTCTCTCGCTCTACACACACACACACACATATATATATATATATATATAATTTGCAGATGGCAGCATTGTCTATGATAAACATGAAGCGAAAAACTGTTGTTTGCCAATTTTATTAAGAAAAGACAGAAAAAAGAAATGAAAGAAGAGATAGCTCATAGCAGTAAATA